>SKCR01019529.1:0-67240 GCA_019454045.1 Zanthoxylum bungeanum | reverse complement strand
TAAGGTAAGGTTCTTGGCTAAAATTCATCTCTTTACTTTGAGAAAAATCACCTCCTTGACCATCGGAATGTCGTCGCCAAACACCTTCCGATGTCGACTTTATCAGTTCCCTGAGTTAATTTACAGGTTTCTCTCCAGGCATCCCAGAAATCATAGTTCATTTTCTTAGCTCAGAGTCACTCCTCTTTCTTCTCTAAAATAAAGCTAAACCCCCAAGTGATATAGAGAAATATATGGCCTGGCCAAACCTGGTATATTAATCTTTACAATTACAAACATGGGATCTCACTCATTTCCACGTACGAGAATGGTTTATAATACAACTAGCAATGACAATGATATTTTAACTAATATAGAGATGAAACCAGTTTGAAGAAAGGCATATCAGAATCAAACTGAGCTAAGAAAATCAATCCAAAGTTTTGAGAAAATAGAAAGAAAGGAAAGTTAATATTAAAGGTATAGATCTAAGCTATATACTGAACCTTTTATAAATTTTCACCGTTAGTTATTGGATAATAATTAAAGTGTACCTAAATCTTGACCGGGCAGTGATATTAAAATATTCGTATCAAAAGATTATGAAATATATTCATCTTAGAATCTACTTAGAGCATGCACAATCCATCAAGCGTTTCTACTGTTTCAGATTATATACAGCTTCAATCCTGCCAGCTAACTCATCCAGCTATTGTTTAGTCTATTCCTATCTGAAACAAAAACTAAAAGAGCCAACATTGATAGAATGCAGCAGTGTGTTATTTTAAAAGTAAATAAAAGAAACATGCCCATTAGCATCAAGCCTGAACTAAAAATGAGGGGAGACAGTTGTTAATGCTTATTTATTTGGACTTCCATTCGGTAATTGCAGAAAGAAGTGTGTAATTTGGCAACAGGTTCTTGGTTGGCAGCGGCAAGTCAGTCATTGGCGACTTGTTAGTCTCTTGAAGCCATTCCTCTATTGCTTTGCGGTCATATGTGTAACCATCCATAGCCACAAAAGGTTCATTCATTACTTCCTGTAAGGATCACAAAAAAGATGCCGGTTAAAATGTAATATAAACTTACAGAGGGAATAATGCAGTCATTGGTGGAGGCATACCTTAAGTATTGGGCATATGAAATGATTAGGAGGTGCAGGATGAACACTTGGCACACTATTCCGAGCTCTATCAGCAACCTCCTTTAATCTCTCCAGAGCAGGGAGTACTCGATCTTTCAAATCAGGCCTGTCCTTACGCCGAAGCTCTGCACAACTCAGTCCCAATGCAGCCAATTCTTTTGTCTCTTTAATAGGCCAATCCCCCGCTTGTGAATCTAGAATCTCCGTTACATTATCATCATCAATTGCTGTTTCCACCACGTGAGTTAGTGCTATTGCTGGCTTTGCAGTCAGCAACTGCAGAATCACCATTCCAAATGCATAAACATCAGACTTTGGAGAAATCAACCCAGTTCTTTGATACTCTGGATCGATGTAGCATAGTGTTCCAACTGGCCCTGTGTCCTTGTACGTAGTGGACACACAGGCAGGGTCTGAATTCAGCATTGTAGAAAGGCCAACATCACCTATCTTGCTTACCAAGTTATGATCAAGCAAGATGTTTCCTGGCTTCAGATCACGGTGGATGATTGGTTTTGGCTTTGAGTTGTGAAGAAAAGCAAGAGCTGAGGCTACTTCCCAAGCAATTCGGTACCTCTCAAACCATGGAATGGGCGGTGTATTGTTCTTCCAGTTTAACCTATCCTCCAAGCTACCATTCTCCATGTACTCATATACAAGGCAACCATGATCAGGACATGCACCAAGAAGAAGAAGCAAATGTGGGTGACGAATTTTGCTCAAAACTTCAACCTGAAAGCCAATAGAAAACAATGATTTTTCAGCCTGTAAAATTACCACAATCCCATCGTATAGTTTGTTCGAGCACAACAACAGTGCACAAGAAAGGTGCAAAATAATGTACCTATAATTTAATTTTTTTTTTTTTAAAAAAAAAAACAAGTAAAAGCAAAGTTGCAAATGCCACTGATTTTTATGTGAAACGGTGAAAAGGCATCTTGCAAACCCAGAAACCAAGTGATCTTTTAAAAACGTGAAAACCGAAAGCCAAGATTATATGCCTAGTAATAGTATAAACAAATGCTCTATTTTAATGAATAATCCTCGCTATATTATTCTAGTTTATGAATAAGAAACCAATGGCTGACCATTTAAAATTCAATACAGAAATGATGGAAGCTAAACACACAAAGGGAAACATAGTTATGATGCGATCAAAGCTAAAAAAAATGACTTGATAAGCAAATAACGAGGTTTTAGTGTTTTACTACACATATCGAAACGTGTGCCTTTTTTAACTATAAATATGAACTATTATGTTTTGCCTTATGATAAGAACTTTCACCTCTTGCTGGAATTGTTTATTTTGGTGATTCCCTTTGGACCGGAGAACCTTCACTGCAGCAACAGTATGATGAAAAGTGCCCTTATAGACAGTTCCATATGCTCCCATTCCAATCCTAAGGTTGTCCGAAAATGATGAGGTGGCAGACTCAATCTCTTCCCATGTTATGTTCCTGTATTTCTGCAGCGTACCATCAAGAGCCCTCTCAAGCTTTTGTTTTTCTTTTACTTCACGTTTAGCTTTCACCTCTGCTTCTCGCCTTTGTGCAGCTTCTCTTTCAGCACATGTCCTATCACCCACAGCTTCCATTCTCGCCGCTTCATACTTCTCATTCTCTTGCCTGGCTGATTCTATGGCCTTCTCCTCCAGAAGTTTTATTTCCTTGAGCTTTGTTTCTTCCTCCAATTTACATTTATTAAGATCATATAGCTGAGAAAAAAAAGCAGTAGATTGAATATTTTAGTATACATAAAATATGGGTAATTGATTCCCAAGTGTAATCTGAAATATGTGTAGTGGCTAGTGTACCTACCAAACGCTTTCCCTTTGTTTATAAATTTACCGAAATGAATGCCATCTTTCAATGCACCGATACATATTCCAATTACATGTTATAAATAACATAGTTTTCAGGAACTGCTCAAAACATTATTGAGGCAACTAACATATAGTTAGCAATGACTAATGTGTGTTCTCCAATAGAATGCCAAAGTTATTTTGAGTTTCCCAGATTAATTATTCTTGTAGACTAGGCAGTAGATGACCCCAAAAAAAAAGATGGATAGCAACTGAGTCAAATATACTTTTGTCAGAAGGATGCCTAGACTAACCTTTCGAGAAGCATCATTTGCCTCGTTCTGTGCAATTGCGTACATTCCTCGAACATGTCTAAGTTCAATTCTCAGCTTTTCTATCTCAAAGTCAATATTTACCTTCAAGTAGGATTGAAAAAAATGTTTAGTGATACACATAGATTTCTTATTAACCTCTGTTTATTGAACTGAAAGATATTACGCTCTGTACAAATAGATTATAAGAATGCAGATAAATTGCCATTGATGGGCAACTGCAAGAAAATGGGAAAGCTACCTGACTTTCAGAAGAAAAATCATCGGTAACCACATTTGAGATGGAAGCTTGATCAGACCAATCACGGTTCTCTGTTTGCAAGCTCCTATAACTTGAACTTTGACAGACCATCTGTCCAACCTCTGAACCACTGATGACATCCTTCCGTACATCAACATCCAAAGACTGGCAATGTGAATGAATGGTATCTATGGAACTTGTTCTTGAATGATGATGGGACTTGTTTATGGTTGAAAGAGCTTGCAACCGCTGCGTTGGCAAGGAAGGGGAGCTGAAATGAGAGTATGAAGCAACTGACCCAATATCTGCACATTCCACAAAACAGAAGAAAAGATGCGTTATTGTGTACCAACAGATTTTAAGTGGAAGTAAGATCGTAACAGTCGATTCACCGAATCTTAATAGAGGATTTATGGAATTTCACCCATAGATTTGATGGTAAAAGTTTTAGATTTTTTGGTTGTGTAGTGTAATGAATTTACTTTATTATAATGGTCTTATGTTTACTCTATGAATTGTTTTATTCTCTTCTAGTCGTGAAGTTTTTTCACCAACTCCTGTAGAAAGGTAGAAAACTTGGCCGGCTCCCTAATACCTATAGATTTAGGTGTGGATCTGAGCTTCTCGCGGTTATGGGGATTTCATAATGCATCAGACTTGGTTCTGACTTGAGTCTTAGGTTTTTTTCCTACATTTATTTTCAAGCTAATATAGCCGTATATTTGCCTCATTGTGATGTTTTTACTTATGAACGAATATCATTTTTTTTTTTTTTAAAAAAAAAAATGAACTTGGTGAATCTGAACAAGTTACTAGAAATTTTTTATGGGGTCATGATCACATGTTGATCATCACAAAACCCATGTGCATTTTTTACCTTCATCCATAAGCAGGGAGTTAAACCCTCAACTAAAGCAAAATTACCTGTTTGTGAGCTGGAAGTTTGACTTGAGGAACTGCTGCTAGAGCAACTAGTGTCACTACTGTCATCTTTAGTGCTTCCAATTGAGTCTAAATCAGATGGGCGGATAGACGACAACTTTCCTTTTTCAACCGCATAGACCGTACAAAATCTTGGCGCACGTGTTGAAATTCTCGAGGACAGATCGTTTTTATTAATTTTCCTGCAAAAGTTGTATTGTTACCAACTGGAATTATGATCTAGTAAAGTGTAAGAATATACAGCATTTGAATGGATGAATACCAAAATTGCAAGTCGATATGACCTTGTTTTCATTTTTACGCCAAATAATCAGTTAAGGGTTAAGCGTAACAGTTGCAAATTCCACCAGTATATAAGATGAATACCTTGTGAATATGCCCTGAGAAGCAGCACCAACAACAAGCTTGTTGAAATTGCAGCTTGCAACTTCCTCAGCTATTGCTTTTGCTACATCATCTGATACAATCACTTTAACTTCTACTTCCACCTACATTGAAAATTAAAGAATTAAATGCAAGTTCCCCAAGAGTCACGCAACAAAAAAGATTCATCAAGCAGAAGTTACCCTTCTCTGAGCACACATTTTCCTGTAAGGAAGCATTAGGCTATCTGTCTTACATTCCACTTCCTGCCTATAAGCAGCTGCTACATCGCCACCCGCTTCTTCAATAGGAATAAAATTCCCCACTGGATGTCCGATGGCCAGAGACGCTGATAAGTCAGTTAATCATAATCGTTCAGTTTCTTTATAACTCTAAGACTTGCATAGTCATAGTTCTTCTAGAAATGTTCCTCGTTCACATGAAGAATTTCCAAACACTAAGCCTAATTTTTTCGTATCAAAATCACTAATGAGACACCGTGCAAAGCCACAACTGTCTATCAACATTTAAACATGCTAATGCATTAGCAGCCTAGCGATATAAAAACTGAAATGGAAAGCTCTTATAATGCATAGAACATAGCCCTAGATTGGAAAATACGGCAAGACTGAACCTATTACCGGCAATTTTTCACAGAAACAGTTCAAAAAATTTCAGCTTTAGCATTGTTTATACGCATACATTAAGCACAATGACTAATTGATGTAAAAAATTCAGTGATTGCTTACTTGGTGTAGGAACTGCAGTAATTCTTGGGCGGACATGCAATAACTTAAACACAATGATCCCTTGAGGTATGAACTTTTCCAATGCCCATAACAAAACGTACTTACTCTTTCTGTTCCCCTTGATAGCTACTGCAACAGTTAAAGCAGGAGATTTTGGTAATTCAACAATATCTTTTACCTCCATTATTTTGTTACTTTCTGCATCGTCATCACATGAACAAAATAAGCAATTGTATCAAAAAGAAAGACAATAAACTAAAATTTTAGCAAATTCAACCACCATATGAACAAAATAATGAGGTGATTCTCAATTTTTGTCCGAATTTAAGAATCCACCAAGAACAAAAATTTTCTTTCTTTGCAAACAATACTATATAATCCCCCAGAAGGGAAAAAAACAACAAATTAAAAAAATTAATAAACAAATCATGGCAGATTATGCATTTTCTTTCTAATGATACGCAAAATTTCAAAAAAACAAACACAAGACTCAGAAAGCAAAAGCATACCAGTTATTATCACTTGGCAAAAACTCATTAAAACTCAAATGAAGAAGCAAAAGAAGAAGAACCCATCTCTCTAAAGCACTTTATAAGTTGAAAAGAATTGAATTTTTGGTTTAAAGTACACAAAACTTTTTGGATTAGGTATATTTTTATATATCATGAATATACCCAAAAGCACAAGCCTTCATTTATGAATTTCGAGGCAACTGATCCGTGTGGCATTGACTCTCTTGACAATTACATTTTTAATTCTATAATTCATTATATTCATGAAGGATTATATTGATATTGGTCTCTTGCTCTTGTCATTTTGTGGAGTCTTTTTTTTTTTTTTAAAAGCCAAGGGAAATTTAATGAGAATTTCTTTGAAAAACTCTCAATATATATTTTAAAGCCAAGGAAATTAGGGAGAATTTGTCTACATTAACGTTTGTTACTCTCTTAACTGTTGTAACTATATTTTATTAAAAAAAATCTTTTAAAAATAATACTATCCACCAATGATAATATAACAAGTATAGTTTTTTTTTTAAAAGGTTATGACAAGTATAATTTAATTTGATATAACTATTAATTTATTCGAATTTTTAAACATAAAATGTACACATGGTATAATTTTATTTAATTATATATTATATAGTCTAGTAACATAAATTGATTTGATATCAATATTATTATTAGATAATGCTAATTCAAAACTAATTATCATTATTTATTTTCTTTTAAGTCAATCTTTTTTGTGAACAAATAGATCCGTTGTAGAATGTTGTATAAGATTCTCTATAACAATAAAATCAAGCAAGTTCAAAATTTAAGGAAGTTGATTGAATTAGATAGAGAATCAATCTTGTTATGAGTTCAAAATTTGATTTTTATTAAAAAATTAAAATATCAATGTAAATTTGTTAATTTAACCTCAATCTCGAATTTTAAATCATAAAATGTTAAAAAAGAAAAGAAAATAAAAAAAGGCATGAAATGGCATGCCTTGCAATAAAATCCAAAACACATCACAACTCACGACTTTAGATGAGAGGTCTATCATTATAATTTATGGGGTTAGATTATTGTTATTTATTATTTTATACACTAAAATAATCAATGGATGAAAAAAAATAGTAGTATATAATATTTTTCTATTATTTATATAAAATTATATTTTATTACAACACCTTACATTTTATTATTATATTTTTACAAAAACTTTACATTTTACTACTAAATTCTTACAAAAATTCCATTTATTACAAGTACCTTACATTTTACTATAAAAAGTATTGATTATTTTACTATAAGAAATATTGATACGTAACATTTTACTACTACTAGTATAATGTAATTTTTATAAAATTACAATAATAAAATATTACTTCACAATACCTCATGTATGTATTTGTTATTTCATAATTTTTAAAATAATAAAATGGTAATAACCCTAATTTATTTATCAACTCGTTTTCATTAATACTTTTGTGAAGCACCTAAAACCAACGGATCCTTGATTCTTCTTGTAGAATTTAGAAATTTTCACTTTGACCTTTACAATAAATAATTTTATACTTTGATCCTCTAGATTTATTGTTTATTTTCGTCTTTGGGTTCTATAACCGGGCGCCATTTTATTGATAACTCTAATAAATCTTAAAATTAAAAGAAAAACACACATTAAAAGAATCTCTTCAATAAAAATGATTATTTTTTTGGTATCGATATTATTGCTTAATAAATGGTTAAAACATAATATTGAATGAACAATATCTTCTTCTTCTTTTTTAATGTTCAATTTTAATTGTTCAATGAACATTTTTTTTTTCTTGATCATATGTTTAATGAATGTGGGCGAATCAATCAATGCATGTTTTGTCCTTTTTCAGGATCTATTGGATTTGGGACATGCTACGTACTAAATAGTGTGGGTCAAAGTCAAACCGTCAAAGTCTTCCCTTCCCTTCATGTAGCTTGCTTTTTATGACTCTTCGTCTCTTCCCCAATGTTTTAAAAATTGGATAGGCTGACCGATTTAACCGATCAAATCAAGAATTAATTGTGAGTTTGATCCGATTAAAGTAAAAAATTGGTCAAAATTAGTGAATCAAACTGATTCAAATTTTTTTTTTTTATATATGTTTATTATAATTTTTAATTAAATAAAATTATTAATTATGTATGTCAATTTTGAAGGTTTTTGGGCATGATTCAACTTGTTGAACCAGTACCCATTGACCCTTTTGGATCACCCGTTCAATTATCGGTCCGGTTTTTAAAATATTATTCTTCCCACCTAGTTGCCAGGTTTTTAAAATCAGACTGGACTGATCGGTTCAATATGTCGGACTGGTCGTGAGTCCGGTCCAATCACACATAAAAAACTTATTTGTAAAAAAAATCGATTAACTCCGGTAAAAATTGGTCGAACCAATTCAAATACAAAGAGTACTCTTTTATGTATGAGAGCATATTCGTAAATGAAAGAATATAGATGAGGAGAGAATGATTTATGGTGCCTAGACTATCATTTTATAGGTGTAGGTTACCATATTATAATGGGATATATATTCCTTAATTAAAGTAGGATTAACATTCTCTCCCTTAAATGGTTTAGTCTTCCTTCTTTTTATAGGATTCCTCTTTGATCATGTTTAGTAAATTAGGATTCCTTCTTGTAGTAGAACCGTGCAGACTCTAATATAATAGGATTTAGGTCAATTAAGGTAAGACTCGATTACTTTTCTCTAATTGGATGGGTCTTGGCCTGATCCAAAAATCACTATAACATATGTTTTAAAGTTCTATGTATCAATAGGTTCGCGAGTTGATGTCAGGAACTAAAAAAATAGTTTCTTTATCAAGTTTGGAATGTGTTTTTGTATATGTTTTTCTCTCCTCAAGTAGAATCTAAATACTTCCATCGATTATAATCTTCTTGGTGTATCTCTTCAACATGGTAAAAATTTCTACTATCAACATTTGTCCTCTTGTTCTCGATATCAATAAATTTATGAGTTGATGTGGAGAACATAAAATATAATTTCTTAATCTCATGTAAATCATCTTTGGATCACAATTAACCTATTTAAGTTAACCATAGTGATCTTGGGTGGAGATATGGAAATCAGTTTTGAAATCAAAAAATACCATCGACCTCAATTAAAAGCAATCGAACTTCTAGTCAAATAATCACTGACACCAAATAAAAGCAATCAAGCATCAACATAGACAGTCCCCAAGTTTTTTATTTCATCTGATCCAAACATGAATGAAAATATCATATGCTCGGGTGTAGAATAGATAGCATATTTCCAAAGATGAAGAAAATCACAAACAATGTCCTGAAACAAAACACATATGTCAGACAAAACCAGAATCAAGCAAAACACAAGGATCAGTCAAATTGAGCATGGTCCAAGGATCATGAATCAACCAATCAATCATAACACACAAATCAGAAATATCAGTCAATCAATCACAATAATTAACATGACCAAATAAATAATCAAATCTATCACTGTTGTGATTCACCGATCACTCTAGAGAGTATTTGAGGAAAAACTGAATTCGTCTATTACTATACAAGAATAGAGTACAAAGTTTACGCATGAAACTTTAAACAAAAAACCTCTCACTCTCTCTATGTTTACAACTATTGGAATGGGAAAAACACAATGAGAATGCCTGAATTATAGGCAGCTTTGTACAAAATTCAATGATTGAACAGTATGTTGGACAATTATGACCATATCGTCACTATTTGTAAAAGGCATTGTGTTTTTGTACAAATTAATTATGTAGCAAAGGAATTGCCTTTTATCATTTTGTAATTAGATTACTTAAATGTGTGAATGATGAAAGTCCTTATGATTAGTTCCGGATTGAGATGATATGAGACAGTATCAATCCACGACGGTTTAATCATTAAATATCCATAGTCGTAGTATTATCGAGACTGGACATCGATAATGCGGAATAGACTAGTATCGCACTTGTGCGTGTTATGGAAGCGTAACAGCATAGTTCTCATATATTTAAGTATTGGATACTTATGCAAGTGTGGTAGGAGGTTGTGTTTACCGATGGTACGGAAACAGCTTCGCTCTGGATAGACCCCTCGGAATCCCATTGGTAGTATGACTATGTGTCTATGGGAGTCCGCATCAGGGTAGGTGTATTTGGTCTTAACCTGAGACTTGCATCGCTAGTACTTGCGACAATCAATACGTTTTGGTTTTGGTCGTCCAAGACTTTAACAGGTTCTGTGTACGCCTCTTCTGGGTTTATTGAGAATCGTAGTATATTGGGTGTGATGTCAAGACGGAAGTATCACTTCAGTCATATGGAGATGATGGTCACGCAGGGATACATAACTGGTTTCTCTAAAGGGTTGTAACCATGGGGATAATATGACTAGGTCATGATTATCTGATAATAAAGAGACTAGTTGCCAGTGATCCGATATATGCTTCGTACGGGGCGGACATTATTCCAACCTCAGGCCTTGCATGTGACATCCGATACTGGATCGATATACGTAATACTACGTATACTACGCCTGACATAGATTATATATTCCATTAAGAATATTTCTGAAGAATTGGGTAGGCATGGCGCTTTGCTAGAAGCCAACATTGTCTTGTAAATCGGTAAGAACGTAGTACGAGGTACGTACGTGTTCGGATAGTCCGACGACCGGATTTACTGCCAACATATCCAGGGATCTTTTGGGTCGCTTCCCGAAGATTCATCGATGACGTATGATTCGAACTTTATTAATATGGGATTAATAGCAGAGAGACTTTATCTGGGATAAAGTACTATTTGAAGAGAGAGAACGATTAATTTGGAATTAATCGATAAAATAATATATTCGATATATTATACGAAATTGGATTTCGACGCAGAATTAAAATTGGATTTTAATTCGGGCTAACGAATTGATTAGAATTAATTCGCTAGCGACGTGAATAGTAATTTTACTAGGTATGATTATTTAATTGAATTTGATTTAATTACGTCGCAACAGAAAATTGTTAATTCAAAATTAACGAACCCGAGACCGGAATGTGTTTGCGGGCCCACTTCGATTTTGAATTAAAGTGGGGCCCACAAGTCACATCGCGAGTCACATCACTTGTCATTTTAGTGATAGATGTCAAGTCACATTTTTGGTGAGTGACATGCAGTCACTATTCATGACAGAAGTTGGTGTGGGCATTTAATGCAATTTTGGAGCCAAAATTTTGGTTGACTTTTTGAAAGCATATATAAAAAATTTTGGTAATTGATTTTCAATATTGTTTTTAAGAAAAAACAAAAACACAAAAGATAAAAACTCTCTATCTCCCTTTGAAGCTCCAAAACCGTGAGCCTCCTCCAAGAGAAAGAAAATTGTTTTCTTTCTTCCATCTTGCTAGCACACTAAAAGGATCAATACAAGGTGATATGGAAACCAAACTTAGAGCTTGGAATCCTTTGAAAGCTTGGAGCTTGTTCATCTTCTTCAACAAAACAAGTCTTGGCCGAATACATCAAGCAAGGAGGAAATTTTTGTCGATCTTCGCATCCAAAAGCCGTTCTTTGTAAGTATGATTCTGTCATACTTCTTATGAGTATTCATTCTTTTCATTGCTTATATTGATCTTGAGACCACCTTAACCAACAATGGTATCATGGAGCAAGGTTTAAGCATGAAAAATATTAGGGTAAAATTTGGGTAAAATGATTTGAGCATGATTTGATAAAATTGATTGATTGAGTATGCTTGAATGATGATAACATAGTGTTATGCATGATCAATTTCATGAATAATGAATTGGATTGATTTTTCCCCTTAATCTTGGCTTGGCCGAGAGTTTGGTGCCCTATAATGTCATGGTATTTTTTGTTCTTTTGATCATTGGATGAGTAAAAAGACTTGGGTGATGTTGATTTAAGATTCAATTGGATTGAAATCGAAATCGGACAATAAACCCTAGAATGCGTGAATGATAAAGCATGTAATGAGATGATTTTTGATTCAAAAATGTTTGACATGAGTTGAACATATTAATACATGATTAATTGATTAAATTTGTATTTTGGAAATATTAATTTAGATAATCAATTAATGTATTACACTTGAATTAATTGAATTTTGAAATTTGGAATATTGAAATTTAATTAATTGGGCTTGATATTGAATGGGCTTATAATTGTTGTATTTGGGCATAATGGGCTTGGTTGGGCCAAGTTGTTTAGGCCAATTGGATTGGATCCAAATTGGGCCTAAATCATTCCATTAAGTCCAAATATAACAAATGGGCTTTAAATGTTTAATTGGGCCCAATGGGCCTCAATTGGTTTCTAGGCAAATGAGGGTGATTCATTAATTGGGCTTTGGTATTTGGGTTTGACCCACATTGACCAAAGTCCATGCCTTATGAAATTAATTGAAAGCCCATTGGACTTTAATTAAATTACATTCGATGTTAATTGGGCTTTGAGACCCATTAAGATTAGATTTGGAATCTAAGTCGTTAAAGCGCATTAAAAGTGTAGTTATTTAATTTAGAATTAAATATTGAATTAGTATTGAATACATATTAAATTGGATTTAATTAAGTAGTTTGATATAATTCAAGAATTCGTACTTTGAGTACTTATTCTAAAACGAGTTGGACTCGCGCAAATCAAATCATTGTTTGAACATTGGACGATCACTAATATTCAAAGATTAATTAATTTGATTAGATTGATTGAATAACATGTTTGAATGAATACATGGATGTGATGAATGAATAGCGTATATCAGATGGATATTAGAAGGGAAAGAGCAATTTTGAAAATTGTTGTAAATTTAGAATTTATAAATTGGACTTGCGTGTAGCCTTCCAAGATTGGATCAGCTCCTCCGTAACACAAACGAAACTTCGATGTACCCTTGAGGTACCTGAGAATCCATTTGATTGCCTCTCAGTGTTACTTTCCAGGGTTAGAGAGAAAACGACTCACTACACTCACTGCGTGTGCAATATCTGGCCTGGTACATACCATTGCATACATCAGACTTCCAACAGCTAAAGAATATGGTATCGATGAAATCTCCTCTATCTCTTTCTTGGATGAGGTACACGAACTCTTGCTCAATTTGAAATGGTGCGCTAGCGGAACGCTGACTGGTTTGGCTTTCTGTATGTCGAACCTTCTGATTATCCGTTCAATATACCTCTCCTGTGAAAGCCACAACTTCTTGTTCTGTCTGTCACGAATAATCTCCATTCCCAAAATCTGTTAAGCTGGTCCTAAATCTTTCATGTCGAAAGACTTTGAGAGTTCCTTCTTCAGCTGGCTGATCTTTGCTGCTTCTTGTCCAACAATCAACATGTCATCTACATACAGTAGAAGAGCAACGAAATTTCCATATGGAAACTTCTGAATGTATACACACTGATCTGCTGCAGTTCTTTTGTAGCATTGACCCACCATGAATGAGTCGAACTTCTTGTACCACGGCCTCGGTGCTTGCTAGAGCCTGTACAAGCTCTTTTTCAGCTTGCAAACAAGGTTTTCTTTTCCTAAAACCTTGAATCCTTCTGGCGCTCCATGTAGATTTCTTCATTCAGATCACCATGAAGAAATATTGCTTTGACATCCATCTGTTCAAGCTCCAAGTTCAATCTGGCTACCAATCATAGGATGACTCGGATTGAAGCCATTTTTACCACTGGTGAAAAAATCTCATCAAAGTCAATTCCTTTTTTCTGTAGGAATCCTTTGACAACTAGTCGAGCTTTGTGTTTCACCACTTTCCCGCTGCCATATTTCTTGAGTGCCTTCATTCCATGTGGGAGCTTGACTATCTCATAAGTGTTGTTTTTCTGCAGAGATTCCATCTCATCCTGCATTACGTGCAACCATTTGTCTTTGTCTGTATGAGATACAGCTTCATTGAAGGTTTCTGGCTCTCCCTCTTCAGTAAGCATAATATATTCTGATCCTGAGTATTTGGCTGATGGAATCCGACCTCGCTCAGATCTTCGTACTGGAGGTTCTGGTTGTCTATTGTCATCCGGATATGTGGATGATCCTGAAGCCTCTTATGGAGCAGGTTGTAGCTCCCCCTACTCAACACCTCATTTCTCTTCTGGTTCTGCTTCTGGCATGTCTTGCACCCCATCATCATCTGTGGCCACTGGTATTGGTGTTGGGGTTGTGTCTGAATTTGCATCAGCTTTGTTGGCATTGGATTTAGAAGACATCTTGGGCTTTTCAATGTCTTCTATTGTCTGATATTCAAGAAACACTACATATCTGCTTCTGATGACCTTTCTTTCCTTCGGGTCCCATAACCTGTATCCAAATTCTTCATCTTCATAACCTATGAAGATGCATATAGTAGTCCTTGCATCGAGCTTCTGCCTGAGCTCCTTGGATACATGTGCAAATGCTAAACATCCGAATATTCTGAGGTGAGAATATGTGAGATTCTTACCAGACCACACTTTCTCTAGAATCTCAAAGTTCAACGGTACAGATGGTGATATGTTGATCAGGTAGCAGGCGGCACGAACAGCTTCTCCCCAGAATGACTTTGGCAGCTTAGCCCTGCTGATCATGCTTTTGACTTTCTCCATAATGGTGCGGTTTATCATTTCAGCGACACCATTGTGTTGTGGGGTGCGTGGAACAGTCCTTTCGTGTCGAATACCGTGACTTCCGCAGTAGGTATCGAACTTCTTGGAAGTGTATTCGCCTTCATTGTCTGTACGAAGGCACTTCAGTTTCTTCCATGTTTCAGGCTCGACCATGGCATGGAACAGTTTCAAATAGTCCAGGACCTGATCATTTATTTTCAAAAAATACACTCACACTTTCCGAGAAGCATCGTCAATGAAAGTCGGAAAATATTTATTACCGCCTAGTGAATTTACCTCCAAATGACCACATACATCAGAGTACACCAGACTAAGTAACTCTGATTTCTTTGTAGAAGATAAATTGAAAGAGACTTTGTGTTGCTTACCGAATAGACAATGGTTGCAATGATCCAGGGCAGTATTTTTGGAGACAGATATTAGATCCTTCTTTGTCAAGGAAGACAATCCCCTTTCACTCATGTGACCGAGTCTTTGGTGCCACAGATTATGAGAAGCCTTCGGTTCAGCTACATTTAGGCTTTCTGCACAAATCTTCACATGAGTCTTGTATAAGGTTCCACAGATATGTCATCGGGTGATGACCATGGCACCTTTTATCATCCTCTAAGCGTTATTGCTGAAGTGGCTAGCATAGCCCTGTTTATCAAGGGCTACCCCCGAGAGTAAGTTGAGCCGAAGTTCTGGAACATATCTAACATCCTTCAGGGTTATTGTATACCCTGCATTTGTCTGTAACTATATTTCACCAATTCCCACTATCTGAGAAGAACTGGTATTCCCAATCTTCACTGCTCCAAAGTCTCATACTTTGTATGTTATGAAGAAATCTCTCTAAGGAGTGATGTGGTAGGATGCTGCAGTATCTACCACCCACTCGACATCCTGAGTTGTGGTGTGAAGGCATGTTTCTTCGGCTGGTTATTGCCTTGTCCCTGCTTCCGTTGTAGTTTCCGACAATTTTTCTTCAAGTGGTCTTCTATGCCACAGTGGAAGCACTTGTATGTCTTTTTCCTGTCTTTGGATTTGCCTCTGATTTTGCTTCTGCCTCTCCTACCACCTTGATTTTTCTCCTGTTATCTTCCTCACTACTCTGAGACAAGGGCTTCTGTTTGAACTGAGCCCACGTCTTTTCTTCTAGCTTCTTCATTTGACAGGGCATCATTTACCATAGGCATGGTAAGTTTGCCTCCTAGAGCTGAGTTGCTGAGAGTAACCACCAGAGTCTCCCAGCTATCAGGAAGAGAACTAAGTAGCAAGAGGACTTGAACTTTATCTGCCAGTTGCATGTCTACTGCAGATAACTGGTTCACCAGGCTTTGGAACTCGTTGGTGTGTTCTGCAACGGAAGTTCCACTCCGTAGCTTCAGGTTCACAAAACGCCTCATGATTAAGGCTTTATTCCGAGATGTTTTGGCATGGAATATGTCTTCCAATTTCCTCCACATTTCATAAGCATCTGTGTCCTGTACTACGTGGTGGAAGACACTGTGACCGATCCACTGCCTAATCTGACCCAAAATTCTGTTGTTGAGTTTATTCCAGTCACACTCTTTAACAGACTCTGGTTTCACTCCCTTCAACTCGATGACATCAAATAAATCTTTGCAATGTAAAAAATATATCATCCGAGGTCTTCTAAGGGAGTAATTAGTTGCAGCTAGTTTAATCACTGCACCAGAATGAGAATCTTCCATTTCCATTTTAAGTTTTGGTGTTTAAAATGAAAATAGATTAAAATTGGGGATGAATTTCAATAATCCGAGGTCACTGTTGCCTCCGGAACGGTCGAAAATGGTGGAATAAACACTTCATTGGTCTAAATCCGACACATGGGCTGATTTGTAAATTCCTAAAAGTTGTGGGGTAAAACTGTAAATTTCAAAACTTCAGGGGCTAAATGAAATTTACTAGGATGCTGACATGGCGCTGACGTGGCAAATGACATGTCAGTGCTGACGTGGCAGCTGACGTGGAACCGGTTTGCTGACGTGGCGCTAACGTGACGCTGACTGGACTGCTGACGTGGCGCTGACTGGATTCGTCTTCAACCTCTGTCTGGCGCGTGGAGCGCATGTGTGAGACTGGAACAGACACGTCGGTGCGTGAAGGCACGTATGGCGTCTGTGGTCATCGGTTCAGTCACCGGAAAATACCACTGAGCTCGTCTCACCGTGAACTAGCTGATGGTGCCCTCAAATTGGATTTTTGACAACTTTCATCGGAACCGGTTTTCCGATCGGAAGCTCTGTTAATCGGTTTTATGACCCCAAAGAACAACCGAAGCTCATGATACCACTTGTTGTGATTCACCGATCACTCTAGAGAGTATTTGAGGAAAAACCGAATTCGTTCTATTACTATACAAGAATATAGTACAAAGTTTACACATGAAACTTTAAACAAAAAACCTTTCACTCTCTCTATGTTTACAACTCTTTGGGATGGGAAAAACACACTGAGAATGCCTGAATTTATAGGCAGGCTTTGTACAAAAATTCAATGATTGAACAGTAATCCCCTCAAATTGCTCATGCCTTCATGCAACCTTTCAATGAGTCACCGAAAGTTTGATGTGCATGGCTGTTGGAAGCTTGTTGGCTGGAGCACCGAAAGTAGGCTGTTGGTTTGTGCTTTGCTAGATTTCATTACAATCACAACACAAAGATTAGAAAATCAACCAATCAACCAAAACACAAGGGTTGGGAAATTCGATCAAAAACCAAAATATATACAAGGGTCAGAAAATACAAGAGTTGAACAAGATCACAAACGAAGACCCCAAAAAGCAATAAAAATACAAGAGTTGAACAAGATCACAAACGAAGACCCCAAATAAGGCACATGGGTTGAGAATTACAATCAATTAGAAACCTCAAGTACGACCAAATGAAAAAATAATTTAAAGGATAGAAATGCCTTTGTGGGAGATGCGGTCGGGAAACTTTTCAACCAACTTTGTGTCCAAAGAAGCATGACTTGATAATAGCATAATAATGAAATTTTCTAAATGCAACGATTATCTTTTGACAAACTGGGGCTGGAAATTTCTCAACCAACTTGGGTATATAAAATCATAATCTGGTAATAATGAAGTAATGAAATTTTCTAAGTATAAGGATTACCGTTTGACGAACTGTTGCTGGGAATTTTGTCAACTAGCCTGTATTTGGCATTCGTCAAGGGACAAGATTTTCCCTCTAGCACGCTCCATAATAGGGCGATCATTAGAAGTTCACGGTTCTCCAAATGATGATATTAAGGAGTCATGCTTCATCCTCTTAATGGCCTAAAGTTTAGGTTACTGTTTGCGCGATTTTTATGCGCGAAGAAAAAGAGAAACGTGTAAGGTTTTAAACCTCCTGAGACAAGTCCCAGTAAGGGGTGTTTGATTAAGTGAATAAGCCTCCAAGGGGCGCAAGCACACAAATTACAGTCCTAAAAGTTATAAAACTAAGAAATAAAAAATATGCTCGTTTGAGTCTTCATTTGATTGGGGGGCTTCTCTTTGTACGAGTGAGCTTTTATAATGAAGCTTGTAAACAGCTTGGGCAGTTTCAGTAACTCCCTGCAACTATTGGATCATGTCTTCAACTATGAGCTGTGCATCTCAACTGCTTGATCGTGGAGGGAGAACTGCTTAACTGCTGTAGTCGTGGGATCAATTGCATCGTGTGTTCTCGTTCTGATCTCTGCTTCGGCCGTTCTGAGTTTTTGTCGCTCTAATTGCTGTTTTATCCAGTGATTACTCTTATCGCTCTTCCCTTCGTCACCCTTCTTGCCTTCGCCTTTTATTCCTTCGTTCTAGGGCGATTTCGCTCCAGGGTGACATTTCTTCTTTTGTCAACAATTATCCCCCAAATTCACATTGATTGAATTGGGAGTGAAAATCGGGGTGAATTTCTCGACCTTCCATCCCGGTTCGTTTTTCTCGTTCAGGGGAGGCCATTACACTAATTGAGGGCTGATCTGATGGGCATTCTTTCTCGCCCTCGACTAGCTAGTCGCCCGGCCGATCCCTCAGTCCAGAGAATCTGTGAAGCCGGGAGTGTAGCACCCTCCACACAGAGGAACTTGGTCAGCCACCTCTAACAGACGTAACTCACCCACAACCAGTGGATGCAGTACCTTCCACACAGAGGACCCTGGTCAGCTGTCGCTAACGGATGTAGCCCATCCACAACGTTACATTCCATTTCACACCTCACACCGTGTGGATGACCGTTAGCTAACTTTTTACATTCCATTTCACAACTCATTAAAGAAAAGCCTTTATTTTCGATGGCCACTGTTCTATGCAGATCTTTTCTTTTTTCCTGCTCTGTTCTGCTCCTCTGTTCTTTCTCCTTTCATCTGTTTAATAAGGAATTTGCTTGGTTACGGAAGACCCAACTAAGATGCTTTGAGTTGGATTGGCCCTTGGCCGAGCGGTTGGAAGAGGTTATAGCATTTGTTATTTTTCCATAAGTTATTTCCGGAGTATACTCTTTAACCATCCTCTTTTTATATACTCTCAAGACATGACACTGTTCTCATTTGCAATGTTTCCCATGTGCTATCTGACCGATTGACGGGTTCTCTGCCCTAAGCCTGACTTTGTCGAAAGTAATTTGCAGTCTGGTGATTTTGTCATATCAACTCTGCTTTTCTTATGTCACCCGCATCAATAATGCTGATAGCCTGGACGATGCTTCCGGGGGATGACTCATGTTGACACCTGTATTTGACCGATCTAGTGAAGGTCGATGCTGAAATGTCGAGGTTGGCCGATCTATTGAAGGCCGATATTGAGGCTTGGCCAATTTAGTGGCCGATGCTGAGAGTGTGACAAACCTGGGGGAGAAGTTCTCGCTCTGTAATTTTTCGGGCCGTCTTTTACAGTCCTGTGCGAACCTATCACTTCTGCAATAAATGCGTGACCTTTCCCAATACGTTCCATCATGAGCCCATTAAAGAGCCGTTTTTTTTTACGTCATTTCCGTATCTCATTTCATCACACGTCACTTTTGCAGCGAATTATATTCTAGCACCTGTCCAATGCAACTCTTCATTCTCTTCATTTTCCAATGTTTCCATCTTTCGGCGATTTACGTTGCGACATCTGTCCCTGGTTAAATCTTTCGTCTGCATATATAAGGGTTCAACCTCTTCTGGTTTTCACTTTACTTTCGACCCTCTTCGCAAACCTCCATTCTTACCTTCAACCTTATATTAATGGCGTCTTCTTCTTCTGCCCTTAAAACCAGTTCCTCAACTTTTGCCGACTATAAGATGGCGCTGGATGATTCCTCTATGAGCACTTTCAGTGTTCATACCCTCAATTAGAACCACGACCAGTGTGAACTGGGTACCATTTTTATTGAGGACGACACCATTGCCACAGCCCCGCTGGCTCAACAGTTCCCTTCCTCTTCTGGTCTCCCGTTTTCAGAGCCAATTAATATTTCTCATTTGGCTCAATCCAACCCGATTCGCACGTGGCCCAAACACGACGCCGTATTTAAGTCTTGGTTCCAATGTATGCTATTGCATGCGGATACCCGTGCATTTCTAGAGGAACATGGCTTCATTTCCTTCATCAAACTTTTATTGGCCTTGCCTCCTTTTGACCGCAACCTGTTTCCTATTTCCTTACTCTTTTGGTCTTCTGAATACAACGTATTCGTTTTCCTGTTGGTCCCTTTACTATTACTCTTCGTGACATCGGTGCTCTCACCGGGCTAACTCCTCTGGGTGCGCCCATGTCGGCCTGCACAAACTTCCGTTTTCGTCCTCTTCAAATGGACCATTCATCCTTTTCGTCATACTTTACTTTTCTCCGTATCTTTTCCAAATCGGTCGGTCCAGTCTCGATGTTGGAGCGGACGACCTTCCTCCACTATTGGCTTGCAAATATATCATTTGCGCACCTAGCCAAAAACTTGTGGCGGGTTACCTTCCTATCTCCTCTGACCTTGCCAATGGTCGTCGTTTGGACTTGGCATCTTTCATGTTGGCCGCCATTTATCGTGGATTAGCCGTCTTTCAAAAACAACTTTGGTCGGGGGTTTCACCGATTACCTCCGGCCCTCTGTGCCTATTTCCCTGTCTTCGGTACCATTGATTCAAATCATTCTTATCCCTGTGCCGGCCTTCTTTTCACCCAATTTCAGCCGTCATCTCTCCTCACTCGCGTTGTCTTTGAATATTTCTATACTGTTTCCCGGGTTCCCTCTTTTTCTATGGTGGAAAGCCCATCATTCGTTCATGATATTCCTCAGTCGGAATATGACGAATCAGGTCTTCGCATATGGCACAAGTTTTTGTGCAGCCGTGACCTGATTCATGACATCTTGACTGGGGCCAATGGTAAGGCAGAAGTGGAGGTGTATTCGCCTAACTTCGTTGCATCTTCCATTCTTCCATGCGCGTTCCGCTTCATCGGACCATTTTAAAGTTCTTTCGGTCTCTGACGTAGAAGATTCCTTTTCTGAGACTTGTTCTTTGCTTTCTTCTTTTGTTATAGTTCCATTTGCTTCTTGTACATCAGTCCATTCTTCTTTTGACCGTTTCTGGCCATCTGGCCGTGAAAGATTCTTTTCTTGCCTTCTATGATGGTGTTTTCTACTATCCAGTTGTCCCCCAAATCGTCTGAGCCGGTGGGGTCAAGAAAGCAACTGAAACAGCCACGCCCAATAAAATGAAGCACGCTAAAAGGAAACAATCTTCCCCCCGTCATAGCTCGGATTCAGAGGTGCCACTTGTACGCCGTCCTAAGGTACGAGTTTGAAGTCTGCCTTCTTTCGTACATAAGTTTGATGTAAATTGATGTTTTAAAATTTTATACTTTGTGCAGGCTCTTAGGATCGAGCCGCCCTCTATAATGCCCGAGATGAACCAAACTCCGGGGCCCGAAGCTCCCATATTTGAAGGTCTCGAGGAAATGGGACCTGCTGAAGTGACGATTATTCAGCTTCCATCAGATGAGGATGAAGCAGCTGAGGCTCCATCGTAGAGAAACCGCCAGAAGAGGGAGAGACAACTGTTACCGGTGATTCGTCCGGAGCCGATCCTCAAGGTACGGAGTCACATATAGAATTTGGCCGTTCGCGTCCAAGTGTTGAGGAAATTCAAAGAGACCATCCGTTATTCGAATGTCCTTCTTCGGACGATCCTATACCAATTGTGCAGGATCCAGATGACGAGGCTGAAGTGTTAGAGCCTATTTGGCCGGATGACGGGCCTCTCTGGCGTCATTTTAAATGGTTGTATCCCTTGGTACGCATGATGTCTGCCACAAGGCTTATGAGGAGTTATGGGGACATAGACGGCCTTTATAGTTTGGCCGAATTGGAGCTAATAGAGGAGCTCGGTCTATGTACAAGACGACGTACTTCATCGTATTTATGAAGAAGATGAGGTCATTTATATTTCTGATTCCTTTTATTCTGATTCTCCTACAGATGCTCAGCCTACAACCGGACAGCAACAACCGTTACCTCAGGCAGTATCTCCGGATTCCTTAGCGCAACCAGCTTTGGCTCATGGACAGCCGTCATCTTCTGCTCTTCCACCCTCTACTCCTCGGGTGATGTCTCTTGTATCTTTGGCACATGAACCTTATGTGTTTGACCAGCCGTCATCTTCGGCTCCTCACTCCTCAATTTTTCAGCTGGTAGCTTCTGCTCCTCCAGCTCAACCATTTGCTATTTCTGAACGGCCATTGTCTCCTGCTCAATCAGTCCAATCTTCTGGGGAAGAACCGATATTGCTACTGGAAGCCCCTATTGCCGAGCCGTCGCCCCTTCGGGTCGTGTCTCCTGAATGGCCGTCATTTCCCGTTCTTCCTCAGCAATCATTTTAATTCCTCATCCGACCCGCTGCTGCAATCGGTCCAGAGCATTTTGGATCACCTTGGACGATTGTCTTCCGAGCCACTTCATTTTTCTTCGTCTTTGGCTGGAACCAGTACGGACCTGGAGGTCCTTCGGGAGATCATCGGCCAATATGCTTCTTTCACTACGTTGGAAATTGGCCAGACCGCTCTGCCAGAAAATATCCTCCAATTAGACAAAAGTTCCTCTGAATTAAGCCGACTACTAGCCCTCCATGCCTTGCCTATATCAGTAGATGATCGGCTTTTCCTCCAAGAACTGCAGGATGATATAACGGCCCTTATCTCTCGGTATCGCAATATACATAGTCAAAGGATCGGGCTTCGTTCTTCAATAGTGAAGAAAAAAACGCTTCGCGATTCTCTTGATGCCCTTCACCAGGCCATGAGGGAGACCACAAATGAAATGGTGACTGAGGAATCGGTTTTCCTGGACCTAGAGCGACAATTACAGGAAATCCAGCGTCTTATGGAGGAGATCCGTATGAGGAGAGAGGCGAAGAGGACGGCCATAGCCGCCCAAGTAATGGAGATGGATACATTTTTGGCCGAGTACGAAGGTCTGGCCCGTATTGATTTTGAGAAGAGCTTGACCGATTTGGAGACAGCGGGTTTGGAAGTGCAAAAAGAATGGCGTTTGATGAGGGAGACGTTCTCGGCCATAAAGGAGTCGCCCAGGGATTTTCGGCGGTCTTCGGGCCGCAGCCAATAATGCTTTCTAGGACGTTACATCGTCCAATCTTGGTACTTTTGAGGACGTTTTCGTCCCGAATGAATGAAAATACATTATTCTACTACTCTATTTTATTTTTATTGCAAAGACATTACATTTTCATGCTCTCATAGTGAGGGCATATATTTTTTCAAGTATTCACCATTTATTGCCCTAGCATGTGCCCTTCCGTTTAAATCTTTTAAATGATATGCCCCGTTTGGTAACACATCTTTTACCTCGAATGGGCCTTCCCAATTAGGCGACCATTTTCCATATACCGGATCTTTAGCACCAAGTGGCAATATAGTTTTCCATACTAATTCGCCTTTTCTGAACGATTTAGCCATGACTCTGAGATTATATTCCTTGGCTATTTTTCTCTTTTATGCTTATAAACGATTTAGCACATCACATTTAATATCCGTCCAATTCCAGCAAATTATGGATCATTGCTTCGTTGTAGTCTTCCTTTGTCAACTCTTCTTGTAACATCACCCTAGTGGATTTGATATTCATTTCTACTGGTAGTACGACTTCTTGACCATATACTAATTGAAATGGTGTGAAAGAGGTACTCGTTCGCGGCGACGTTCTGTAGGCCCATAGAGCATGACTCAAACATTCGTCCCATCGTCTGGCATTGTCTGTTACCATTTTCCGAATCAACCCTTTAAGGGTTTTATTGGACGATTCTACCTGACCGTTTGATTGGGGTAATACGGGTGGTGTTTACTAGCCGGATTCCATATTCGGCTAGGAAGTTTTTTACTCTCTCGCCATTTAACGAAGAACCATGATCCACCATTATTGTTTGTGGTATACTGAATCGGTGAATGATGTGTTCTTTTATGAACTTGATGATTTGCTCTTGAGAGATCTCTACTACCGGAATGGCTTCCACCCATTTGGTAAAGAAGTCAGTTGCAACGATAATGAAAGTTTGCCTCTTACTTGATGCATGATAGATTTTTCCTATCAAATCTATCGCTCATCCTATGAATGTCCATGGTTTAATGACGAGGATCATTTCGGTTGCCGGTGCCCTCTGAATAGGCCCATGCTTCTGACAAGCAATACATCATTTGGCATACGAGATGCATGATTCTCCCATCTTCGGCCAATAATAGCCGCTCCGTATAATCAGCCATGTCATCTTTATTCCGGCTTGGTGAGCCCCATAAACACCTTAATATATTTCGGCCATGATGGTTTTGGACTCCGATGGCCCTACACATTTCAAAAAAAGCCCGTCTTGGTGTTTCTTATACAATACATCTCCTAATATCATGTAATTCATGGTTTTGAGTTTCAGCCTCCGATCTTTCCCACTTTCGGGCTGTTCTAAAAATTCTTTGATCTTGCTTCTCCAATCGTCCTCCTTTTCAACTTCGATGGTCATGACATATGTCTCCATCTTTCGTCTCATCAAGGCTGGCTTAACTTCTTCGTTTCTATGTATACCATCTATGTTTGTCTGTTTATACCCGGAAGTTGCTTGGGACAAATTGTTGCCACTTCGTTCTTCGCCCTCGGAACGTGTTCTAACTCTGCATGGTCAAATTGATCTACCAACTCTTTGGCCACATCTAATAGTGCCATGACTGATAGGCTTTTGCATTTAAAGTTTCCTGTTACCTGTTGAATCACTAGTTGCGAATCTTATTTAATGGACACGTGTGTTACTCCCATATCGAGGAGTATTTCCAACCCAAATATCAAGGCTTCGTATTCGGCCTGGTTGTTAGTGCAATATTCTTTCAACTTGATTAAGAAACGGAACGATTCTCCCAATGGGCTGACTAAGACTATCCCCATCCCAGCTCCTTTTGTTGTGCTGGACCCATCAAAATACATTATCCATGATTTCAGACTGCATTTGTCTAATTCCATTTCTATCTCTCTAATGGTGCTCAAACATGGGTGGTCAGCTAAGAAATCTGCTAAGGCTTGATTTTTTATAGCCTTTTGGGGCTCATGCCGTATATCAAATTCTGAAAGTGATAATGACCAGAAACCAACTCTTTGATGCAAGATGGGACGAGAAAACATGTACTTTATTATATTAACTTTAGTGATCAAGTACACTATATTCGGCCTAAGGTAGGCACATAGTTTAGTACATGTAAAATACAAAGCCAAACATAATTTCTCCATTGGAGAATAATTACATTCATAATTCAGCAATTGTCTGCTTATATAATAAATGGCTCTTTCGACGTCCGTGTCATCGTCTTGCGCGATCATCCCAGCTATGGACCGTTCTTCGGCCGATATGTACAACTTCATAGGCCGTCCTGGCACAGGGGGTACCATCACTGGCGGCTGCGACAAATATTTCTTCAGGCTGTCGAAAGCCTTTTGATGTTCTTCGGTCCAGACGAATTCGTCCTTGTCCTTTAACCTCAACAGGGAGGAGAACACTTTAGTTTTTCCTGCACAATTAGAGATAAATCGTCTTAAGAAATTAATTTGCCCTAAAAATCTCTGCAACTCTTTCTTATTTCGGGGAGGTTTAGCTTCGGTGATTGCCCGAGATTTATTAGTGTCAATCTCAATCCCCCGTTGGTGTACTAGAAAACCTAGGAAATTTCATGCACACACCCCGAAAGCACATTTGGCAGGGTTCAATTTCAGTTTAAATTTTCTCATTCGCTCAAAAGCCATCGCTAACTGGCTAAAATGTTCTTCCATGGTCAAAGATTTAGCCACTATATCGTCCACATAGACCTCTACAAATTTGCCGATCATGTCATGAAAGATTAAATTCATGGCCCGCTGGTAAGTGGCCCCAGCATTTTTAGGCTGGACGACATTACTACCCACTTATAACACCCTAAAGAACGTGGGCATCTAAAACCCGTTTTATGTATATCGTTTTCAGCAATGTATATCTGATTATAACCCGCATATCCATCCATAAAAGAATATACTTGATACCATGTCGTGGAATCTACCAGGGAATCTACCGTCGACATGGGGTATTAATCTTTGGGTGTTGCTAGGTTTAAATTCCTAAAGTCTATACAGATTCTTATTTTTCCATTCTTTTTCATGATCGGGACGATATTTGAAAACCATTCTACATATCTGGTTGTCCTAATAAATTTCACTTCCAAAAGGCATTCAACCTCTTTCTTAATATCAGACATGACATTGGGTGCAAACCTCCGAGAGGCTACTTATGTGGTTTATGGCTTGGCATGATTGGCAACCTATGCTCTACTAACGTCCTATCTAAACCAGACATTTCATTGTAATCCCAAGCAAAATAGTCTTTATATTTTCGTAATAAATGGATCAATTTTTCATGTACCTGGGCCTTTAGTTCCTTACTGATGTAGGTGATGCGTCTATCGTCCTTGCTTCCCAAATTTACCTCGTCCAATACATCTGGTTCCCTTGAAACGTTCGCCTTATGTCATCCGTTCAGAGCGTATTCTTCTTTTTCCAGTCCGCTCTTGTGACTTCCTTCCAGCAAAAATCTACCCCAAATGCCTCTCTTATCATGTCTTCTGTCTGGTGTGCTAACAATTTATCCCTTAAGACCGAAATCGTGGCCTAAGCTTCGGCCTTATTCTCTCGTTCTGCCATATAGGCCATTAAATTGGCCTTGGTAGCCGCGAGTGCGGCTTGCTCTTTACTCTTCTTGTTCTTCTTTATTTGAACTGCTGTGTGTCGACTCCCCAAAGACCATTGTGGTTGGCCTTGTTTGCGCGAATAAATTGTTTAGCAGACCTGCGGGGTATGGCTCGTCATTTTGAGCCACAATAGTCGAACTTTCCCCTTCATTCAGAACTCTGATCGGCCCGTAATTCCCTTCGTACATGAAGTATTCGGCTGAATTTGCCTTCGCAGTGAAAGACTTATTGTCGACATGTACTATTTCCACTTCATCTCTCTGGTTCCAGAAAACTAAGCACTGATGAAGAGATGAAGGAACGCATCGGTTGTCGTGTATCCAATCTCGTCCTAGAAGCATGTTATATGTTGTTGGCCCGTCTATAACAAAGAATACTATTGTTTTTGTAGTACTTCCCACTTGCAAGTCTAGTGGGATGACCCATTTGGCCGTTGTCGCCCCTACATTGAAACTTGTTAGCACCACTTCCGTAGGGATGAGGTCCTCCTCTGACTTTGCTAAACGCCCTAGCATCCTAACCGGAATTGCATTGATGGCTGCTCCATTGTCAATCAATATTTTGGTGATGGGTATCCCATTGGCTTTTGCTTTCACATACAACGGCCGCAAGTGCTTGGTCATCTGCGGTGGTGGTTTCGGGAATATCACTTTCCCTGATAGGCCTATCTACTCACTCTCGTTGTTGGTCTGAGGCATTTCTCCTCCTGTGTCTCATCCCGAATGTGGTAACGTGACTGGTGTATTGTGGGAGACATTATTGACAGTCATTCTTCGCTTTTCTACCCTAGTAACGGTCCGTTTTATTTTGGGCGTTCTATACAAGATAAGGTATGGAGATCATCCTAAGTCCTCTCCTAACGTTCCGACCGCAGGGTTTCCAGCCTCATACAATTCTTTGAGAAGCCGATTCTGTGACATTCCTCTTCTTTGTGCCTCGGTCCTGATGTCTATTTCTTCTTTTATGTCTGTCGTTTCCTCGTCTGATGCCTCTCTATCCGTTATAGAGAGTGCCGCAAATTTGGTTTCATTACCATCATAAACATCTTCATTATTTCCAGATCCTCCACTGTTGTCCCCCTTGAATTTTTCGGACAAAAGGTAATGATTAGCCACAACTGGTGGCATATTACCAAATTGAATGACGATAGGGGGCTCTTCATCGTCTGTCTCGTCTCGCTTTCATCTATCAAACTTGGTACGCTCTTCGCAGTTCGTCGTTGTCCCTTCTCGGTCTTCATTCTCTTTACTATTTTAACCTGGTTTCTTTCCTACACAAGCATTACAGTCTGCGACGACCTTCATTTCACCTTGTTAGCGTATCATACAGCCGTAATTTCGCTGGTGTCGCCTCAGTTGCGTCCTTGTTATTTTGTCCACATGAGGGTAATTCTTTCCTGGATGTTGTCCCGGATACGGCCTGCGGTACGAATGCCACATGTTGGGCCGATGAATCTTTGGCCTAAACATCCTCATATTTTGGACGAAGTTCGAATTCTCACCGTAGAACCTTGGTGCGAAGGTCCGTGGCTGCCATGCTACTAGCTCTTTCTTTACAGACCTTTCGCAGGTATCTTCCGACCCTCTCATCCATCCTATATTGTTCTTGCACCGTACACAAACCTCATAAGACAAAGTCCCAACAAGAGGTGTTTGATTAAGTGAATAAGCCTCCAAGGGGCGCAAGCACACAAATTACAGTCCTAAAAGTTATAAAACTAAGAAATAAAAAATATGCTTGTTTGAGTTTTCATTTGATCGGGGGCTTTCTCTTTGTACGAGTGAGCTTTTATAGTGAAGCTTGTAAACTGCTTGGGTAGTTCCAGTAACTCCCTGCAACTGTTGGATCATGTCTTCAACCGTTGAGTTGTGCGTCTCAACTGCTTGATCGTGGAGGGAGAACTACTTAACTGCTGTAGTCGTGGGATCAATTGCATCGCGTGTTCTCGTTCTGATCACTGTTTTGGTCGTTTTGAGTTTTTATCACTCTAATTGTTGTTTTATCCAGTTATTACTCTGATCGCTCTTTCCTTCATCGCCCTTCTTGCCTTCGCCCTTTATTCCTTCGTTCTAGGGTGATTTCGCTCCAGGGTGACATTTCTTCTTTTGTCAACAGTTACGAATTATCATAATAATTTAAGGGTCATGGCTTTCTCTCCAGTACTGACTCCATCAGAGTGCAATCATGTTTCTCCATTTTAGTGGCCCAAAGTTGGTGTTACCAACTATGATGGTCGCTTAAAGGTCATGGTTCTCCTTCCAGTGACGACTTCATAATACATATCTTGAAATCGAGATAACACTTGAGCTTTCAAAAATATTCTTGAATATTTTAATAGAGTTATGAAGATTTATAAAGCGTTCTCGTTTTCCTTTTGATTAATAAAAGATCTCCCATGGATATAGAAAACCTTTTTGAACCATTTTAAATTCTATGTTCTTGTGTGTTTTTATCTCGTGTATTAATCCTCCCACCACCAAATAAATTTTTACGTGTTAGATAGTTGGTTGTTCGTATGAAATTTAACTCTTACCCTCAAACGAAAACTAGTTGTCAGTAGTTGGTGACATATGTGGGAATTCATATAAAAAGATAATAAATGTTATAAAAAGATGGCCGGAAGATGAGAAAATCATGATGCTGAGGGAAATAATTTGTCCATGGAAGAATGGAAAGAGATGATTCGAAAAGAGATAAAGAAAAATCGGATGAATTGGAAAGAGAAAAAAATTTCTTCAGAAAATTTATGGAGTCAACCATAGAAAAATTAGACAAATTGAAGAAAAAAAAGTTCTTTAGAAAATTTATGTAAAAAAAGACGATAAATGATAACATTGATTCATTAGAGAATCAATAGTACTTAAGGCATAAGAAATAATTAAAGCAGTATAACGAACTATATAACCTGACTCTAATTATAAGATACTCGTGAATGGTCAATTTATGTGAGATGATTATATCGATGGACGCCGACGTAGCTCGGTTTAAATTAAATATCCACAGTAACGAGAGTTCAAATTTAGGTTTTTAGTTGAATAATCTAAAGGTAATAATTTGGAATATTTGATTAAAGAGTTTTAATCAATATCTCGGGATTATTAGAGTTCAGAACTACGAGTCTATTTGGTCCCCATACTAGCTCGATACACTAGAGGAAACTATATTATAATTGGGTAATCCAATTATAAACTCAAATGCACAATTAATTGTTATGTTAAAATTATTAACATGATTAGTAATTAATTTTAGTCACACATGAATATTATATTAAACTATTAAATAAAAAGTTTTCATATACATGATTATTAGATAATCATATTTAAAATTTAAAGAGTTTAAATTTCTGTTAATTAAAACATTAGATAATCATATTTAAAATTCGAATGGGTGGACTGATAAGAAGTATAGGACCTTGATTAATTTCTTGGTCAATTCTCTTAAAGGATCTATATTCATTGAATCAGTTGATGTTTCAAATTATTCCGCCACTAGAGAATCAATTTTTTCATTACTTAATAATATTTTCATTACTTGATAACATTGTTGAGTGTATTGGTGAGACTAATATTGTTCAAATTGTCACAGATAATGCAGCATATAAAATTACGGCTGGTTAGTACTAATCTTTTATCTAATTCATATTTCATTTTTATTTTTTTGAAACTTGTTTAGTAATTTAATTATTTAACATTTTAATATTTTAACTATAGGAAGAATTTTGGAAGCCAAGTACCGGAACTTATATTGGACACCTTATGCTGCCCATTGCATAGATTTGATGCTTTAATATATTGGGAAAATGTCCATGGTTCATTCAATAGTCAAAAAGGTCATTATTTTCAATTGTTACATTTATAGTATACGACATGTGTTGAATATGATGAGGAATTTTACCGGAAGAATGGAGTTGCTTAGGCATGGAAAAAAAGATTTGCAACAGCCTATCTCACTCTCAAATGTATCCATAAACCAAAAAAAAAACCTTGAGAAATATGTTTACATCAGAGGAGTGGGCAACGTGTAAGTGGGAAAAAAATCGGCGGGTAAGCGAGTAGCAAGTATTATTCTTATGCCTGATTTTTGGAGTAATATTATACATATCCTAAGGGTGTTTGGTCCTCTTGTTGGAGTGCTTTGAATGGTTGATGGCGAGAAAAAGCCACCAATTGGATATATAAATATATGAAGCTATGAATAGAGCTAAAGAGTGTATCGCCAAATCTTTTAATGGAAGAGAGGAGAAATATAAGGATGTCTTTGAGATCATCGACAGAAGGTGGGAATGTCAACTTCATCACCTCATTACATGCAGTTGGGTATTATTTGAATCCCAAGTACTTTTATTCAAAGCCAAATATTGGGAAAGATCAAGAGATAATGACATGAAATCTTTACAAGAGTTGGTTCCCAACCTTGAAGAGCAAGATAAGATTTCCAATCAATTGACAAAATATTGTCTAGCTCAGGGCTTTTCGGGATGAACTTAGCTGTCAGACATAGATCTACAAAATCACCAAGTAACATTTTATTAAATTTTATTTAGAAAATTATTCTTTGACATCTTAAATTATAATTTTGAATTTATGACTCCAATTTATAATTAACTGCTGAATGATGGGCTGCATATAGATCTTCCACTCCAAAATTGCTAATTTTTTCTATTAAATTTTTAAGTCTAACTTGTAGTGCATCTAGATGTGAACGCAATTGGAGTATTTTTGAGCATGTAAGTAATTACTCGTTAGTTTATATTTTAAACCTATTACTAAATTCCTTGGATAACATATTAACATGTATAATTATATAATTATATATTAATATTTTATAGATTCATAGTTAAAAAAAAATGAACAAGTTGGATTAAAAAAAGCTAAATGATTTTATTTTTGTTAAGTACAATAGAGCATTAGTGCTTCGACTCTGATATCGTGATAACATTGATCCCATTTCATTGAAAACTATTGATGATATTAATGAGTGGTTGTTGGATAGAATGAATGAGGAAGAGGATGAGGGAGAGGAACTTATCATTGAATATGATGATTTAAGTTGGGGTACAGTTTTAAAAGCTTCTGGAGTGGGAAATGCTCTATATAAGACTCGAACTACCTCTTTTTCTAATAGAGCCACCATAACTTCAAAAGGAAAAGGGAAGGAACCGACCTTAAATTCTAGGTTGAAAACAAAATCAACCAACCGTCTCGTTCTCATTGATGAAGAAGAATATCAAGGAGAAACTGATAAAGAAGATATTGGGAAAGAAGATAATAGTGATGGAGACTCAAATGAAGAAGAGTTAGAAGACAATGTTGAATTTGGTGATGATTGATGATACAAATATGTAGTTGGATTGAAATATTGGAAGTTAAAATTCTTTTTGATGAATTTTACTTGTGGACATGAAATTTAGTTGCTCGTTTTATTTTTTGATGAACTCTTTATTTTTAAATATGTAACTCTTATGCTCTTGGATATGAACTTATGATTTAGATGTGATTATATGAAGATCAGATATGGACCTCTTGCTTTTGGATATGAACTTGTGATTTATAAATGAAATTTTAGATAGGAACTCTCAAAATAATAGTTAAACATCATTTATTACTAATTGATAGTTTGATACACACTTATACATTATTTTTTCTATGTTTTATTTTTTCACATTTTATAACATTTTGCGCCTTACAGTCACCAGGGGTTTGCCTCGCGCCTTCAGACTCGCGCCTAGGTTTCAGGATTATTTGCGCCTTAGTGCGCCTTTAATAACATTGATCTAAGCTTTCCAACGACATTGAAATCACTTAAAGAGATATATGTAACTCAAGATATCTCAAAAATACTGAAAGCTATTCATAAGTGTTGTTAAATTAAAACGAGTGCTGAAACTGAAAGAAAATATTCCCTAATCCTCGGGAAGTGCTAAGAGTACGTCGAACCCACTAATACATGATTACATTCATAATGACATATCGTGCATGAACAAAATGATTATAATAGGCATATCATGATAACCGAGGTGGTACTAATCACTATAATATTTTTTAAAAAAAATAAAATTTACTAAAAGAAAACTTGTATCATAATGCTTCTTGCATCTTATTTTCATTCCCCCACATCCTCGACAAATTTCTTCCAAAACCAATGGTCTCTCCACACTTTATCCATCAGCTCAAGTGGCACATTTTTAGTCTCTGGCAAAAAGAAGAGCACAAATACAGTCATGACGGCCACCCATCCTCCAAAGAAGAAGAAAATCCCTGCCTTCAAATGGCAAAGCATGGCTAAAAATGTTTGTGCAATCAAGAAAATAAACAGAAGATTAACTGCCACCGTTATACTTTGCCCAGCTGATCTAATCTCCAATGGAAATATTTCACTTGGAACCAACCATGCCAATGGCCCCCATGAATATGTAAACCCAGATGTGTATAGACAAACTAGAACTAAAATTATGTAAGCATATCCTTTGCTGAATCCACCATGATCACCGAGCTGAGCTTCCAAGACTGATCCAACCATTACTTGTGACACAAGCATCTGTATACCCCCAACTAAAAACAAAACTTTCCGGCCAAGTTTATCTGCTAGAATCATTGACAAGGCTGTTGAAACTGTTCCTATGCCGCCAGTCACAACTGCGGACATGAGCAGTGATGTACTTTCACTTAGCTTAATTGTCCGGAAGAGTACTGGAGCATAGAATGAAATGACATTGATTCCTGTCACTTGTTGGAAAAATGGTATCAGTATTGCCATTACTAGTTGAGGCCTGTATTTTCTTTGTATGATTTTCTTAAAAGGGTGGTTGGTAGTTTTTGAAACAGAGCTTGCTCTGATGAGATCATCGAGCTCCGCTTGAACATCAGCTGTTCCGCGCACACGCTGCAGCATCTTTAAAGCCTTTTGGTGGTCATTGGTGCGCTGGATTATACTGTTGGGTGTTTCTGGCAGGAAAAGTGCACCTAGTGTTAGTATTGATGCAGGGGCTGCAGCCATTGCTAGGGAGATTCTCCATCCCCAACCGCCCTTGATCTTTTGGGTGCCGAAGTTGAGAAGATTAGCAGATAGAACTCCAATGGCAGCAGTTAAATGGAAGCCAATGTTGAATGCTCCCCTGTGCCTTGGTGGTGCCATTTCTGATAGATATAGTGGCACTGACTGCAACATCAAAAATAAAGAATAGCTTACTCAATTGAAAATTTTTGAAGAGAATCAATCAAACACTTGCCTGGTTTGCAAAACCAATGCCAACTCCAAGAAGAACTCGTCCAAATATTAGCATGTAAATGTTAATTGCAGCGCCTCCGAGGGCTGAACCGGCGAGAAAAGCTGCGCCGGCGACCAGGATTGATGCTTTGCGGCCAAGGGCTCTGGTGACTGTGGATGCAAATAAGGATGCTATAAGGCCAGCAATGTATAGAGAAGACGTGAAGGAAGTCAATAGTTGGCTGTCAAACTTGCAGTAGTTGCTAACGTTGGTGTCTTCTCTCATCTTTCTGTACACTTCTGGGAAAAATTTCTTCAAGAATGGCTCCATTGATGTCACTCCACCTTCAACCACACATTCTCAACGAAATTATTTTATATTTGGTTTGAAAATTCCTTGGTTTAGTGCATTTATCATTAATCATCATCGTACAAAGCCAGTGATAAAAAGAAAACATTTAATTAAAATTTTTGAAAGCTGTTTTTAGTAATTTTTTATTGTTAAAGTTTAAATAAAATAAATTTCACTAATAATAAATAAATATACATATATTGTAAGCAGGATACAAGAAGCCATTCCTTCCAAAACATGGTTCTATACAAAACATATAATGAAAACGTAGAAAAAAAAAATATATCTATATAATAAAGGAGAATGGTGTTGGAGGAAAGAGAGTGTATCCAACGGCTCTCTTTATGTGGCTTAATTGACGGCCCAGATCATTTCATTGATAATTGGAGGAAAGAGAGTGAATTGATTGATGAAAAGGGTAAAAAATTTTCAAATTTTCAAATTAAAAAATAGAAAGTTAAAATAAAATCATTTATATTATGTAACACCGTGCCGTAGGCACGGGCAAATACTGTAACACCGTGCCGTAGGCATGGGTCAAATATTGTAACACCGTGCCGTAGGCACGGACATCATTTAATTAAAAAATAAAATCATTTAATTCTGTAATACCGTGCCGTAGGCACGGGCAAATACTGTAACACCGTGCCGTAGGCACTGACCAAATACTGTAACACCGTGCCGTAGGCACGGGAAAAAACTAGTATATATATATATAAATAAAACTTTTTTGAAGTTTGTGCTTTTTTTTTTTTAATTTAAGAAGGTCTACTCGCATATATTATTATTATTATTATTTCATTGAAGAATAAGCCCAAGAGGGGATAGAAATAAGGCCCATAGGTTAATATAATCATGTGTGAAAACTGCAAGAGTAAGTAAGGGTGGGCAAAGGTCGGTTTAGTTTGGTTTCGAATCGAATCAAACTAAACCAAAAACCTATCGATTTAAGAAATATCGAACCGATCGGAACAAAATGGACCAAACCGAAACGAACCAAGTTCGATTCGGTTTTAATATTTGGGTTTGATTTTGATTCGATTCAGTTCAAAATCGAACCGAACCAGTTTTTTAGAAGAATTAATCCACAAACCGATCGGTTCGGTCGGGTTCGGTTCACGATTTTATCAAACCGATCAATTCACAGGTTCGGTTCACGATTCGAACCGAACCGAACTGAACCAAACTGATCAGTTTAATGCAAACATAAACTGAAAAATCGAATCGAATCGATATTTTTGGTTCGATTCGGTTTGGTTAATTTATCCACCCCTAATAACAAGCTAATAAAACAAATTCAAAATTTAATAATTAAATGAATTTTTTATTTACTCATGAAAGCAATCGAATTCAACACCTACTTTATACCATGAGTCTTGACGTGTCTTGACTAAGTCAACAATTACTTATTGACAAGTTTGCGTCTTCTTAATTCTTCTCCTAAAAAACTCCTTAATAGCAAAACCTCCTTAATTTTTTTTTGCAAAATTAAGAGAAACTTCCTCCAAATCTGAGGTTAAAATATCAAGTATTAAATTATAATTTTAAGGGTAATTAAGTCTTTGAAATCATATTTTTGAATTATTTTTTTTAAAAAAAAGACATAATATCAAAAGAAAATGTGATTTGACTGTGGATATTTTAATGTTAGAGGGTTTTAATGGAATTTTAAATTTAAGAGATATTATATAAGGATTAGATGGAATAAAATGTCAGTGACTAGGACAAATAATTATTTGTAATTTATTTTATCATACTGTTATTTAAACTAAAAGAACTAATAATTAAAAAAAAAAGGACAATGTACTTACACGAATGACATATTAAGAAATAATTAAACATGTTGATTCTGATAATTAGTAATCATTGGTATAATAATTTATAAATTAGTGGAATGGAGTGAATTACACGCGCGACGATGTGTAAAATCCTCATTAAAAAAAAACCCAACAAGGCTTCCATTCATGACGTGTGAAGCCCTCTTCATCAATGGCACAAACTCCTTCCAGGGCTTCCATTCGTTTGCGATTGTGGTGGTAGGGCTTGAGCGAGTGGGATAGGCGAGTGGAGGATGGCTTGTGTGATGAGTGAGAGTGAGGTGTTGAGCCCATGGGGCTGGGCACTGGTATTGTAGATGTTGATTATGAGCATGTTGATGGCGAATATTATCAAGAGAGGGGTTCCGTTTGGATGGATAGCTGTAAATTACATCTTGTATTTGTGGATAATTAACATTTGTTATTGTACGCACTGCATTTTTGCATATAAGTCCCGATGATGAGCCTCGAACGGAGACACTACCTTTTAAGTTGCGGAAGTCGCGGGAAACGGACGTCGGAAGGGAATGGTCAGAAATTGATACCTCGTTGGATTTGATTCACTCGTTTAGCTTCGGGTTTACTCGTTCGATCTCTGTTTTAAATTTATTCCCGGCCTAAATCTTAAACAAATTCTCGGCCTCGCCTCTCTCTCACTAAACCACCCCTCATACCCATATCTCACCCATACACAATTAACCCCCATCCCCGCGTGAATAACAAGAAATAAACCACTACACCCATACAATGCCATGTATCACTTGAGAGACACACCTATTTCGTTTCGTCCAATATTGTGTTTGAGCATGATTAGTCGTTAGCATGTTATTTATTTAAGTCGTTGGTATGTTATCTATTTCTAAGCATGATTTAGTTGTAGTATATTGTTTCTTTATGCATGATTTAGTTACTTTCTTTCGCATTAGGATTTAATTTATGTTTACGTTTAGGTTGTTATTTATTTTTCGTGTTTAATAATTCAACATGCTTATGAGATTATTGTGTGTTATCGTATGCTTGCCGTTATGATAACTAACTTTTAAAGCATGATGACTTAGACATATGATTTATTTTTATGAATGCGAACTATATTTAGGTTATTCTTGGACATGTATGTTGTGTAGACTTAGTTAAATTATTGCACAAATCCGTTCATTACAAGTGGCATAAGTAATGGACCATTCTGAACCCAACGGTTCGAGGTCTTCCTTTGCGAAGGGTGAGTGCGGCCTTAAATCATTTTCCCGGTTCACACCGGGTGGCGACTCCATTTTATTCTCCAATTTAGTCCCCCGCGGGCTACTCCGTACTCCAAACCGAGCCGCGAGCCCGGAACAGCGTCGCCAATTTCTGTGTCCTACAGTCTGGCGACTCCACTGAGGATAGAGAATCGGCCCCGAAATAATGTCTTGTAATGATTGTGATTTGTGCTTTAAATTAATCATGTCTACTGTGGGTTTAAGGAGTTTAATCAAAGGCGTTATTAAAGCTAGGTGATGGTTTGGTGTCATCCTTCATTCACTACCTTTCTATAAGGAAAAGCTGTAAAGACACTAGATCATCATTACCTGTAGCTTACTGTGACAGACTAATTTGGAGGATTTGTTGTTTATTCCTGACACCAAGCGATAAGAGCCTAAGAGGCTTGGGTATTTAAGAGAGCCTTGCTCCACCCTCCCTCGGGGGAATCTACAATAAGAAATACATTTGACAGTTAGTCACATACTGTAACTCGTTGGCACGTACTGTAAGGTATAAAAAAGGTGCGCTCATTTGGTCGCTTGAACCCTTGAGTGGGGAGTCCTAGTTTTGGGCAATCCTTCGCCAGCGAGAGTCTTTGTCTACACTCCCGTAAACCCACACGTAGACCGGAGTTGTATGGCCTATAGCAACTATTTCCTTGTGCTTGTGGACCATCCTCATTTGGATGCAGTTGGACTTCTTGTCAGAAATGCGAACTTGTTGGGCCATTTAAACTGGGACGAGTTTGTATCATATGACAATTGGGCCAAAAGCTTCTGAAATGTTGATGGGCCACTCTGTAGAAATTATTTTTGTATGCTTGTGTTTGGGAACATTGTCGTTTGGATCCATTCGGACCTTTTGTCATGAGGTATGGGCTTGTTGGGCCATTTAAAATGGGACAAGAACATATCTTATGATGATTGGGCCAAAAGCTTCTAAAACGCCAATGGGCCATTATATGTTTGTGTTTAGGAACATTATCATTTGGATACGGTTGGACTTCTTGCCATGAGATGTGAACTTGTTGGGCCATTTAAACTGGGACGAGTTCACTCCTATGACAGTTAGCCCAAAAGCTTCTAAAATGATGATGGGCCGATTTGTGTGAAAATTTTAATGAGTTGATATATTCCTTGTATCGCATGCATCTCATTCATCTAACGCGTACATATATCATGTTAACACCCTCTATGTCTATAAAAGAGACATCATAGATTCCCGTTGGGTTAGGGAAGAAGGAAGACTCACTAAAAGACCGGTAACAGATATGAGTACATCCGATAACGAGGTATCCCGGATAGATCAGTTGGAAAATGGTTTCGCCAAAATTACCGAACAGTTGCAAGCATTGACTACTGCCATGGCAAATATGGTTGTGCCCCGTGCCGGGGGAAACTCTGAGAATGTAAGATATGAGGAGCCTCCGAATAGGTTGGGGGATGACATCCCCGCTTTTGATGATGATATGGCTGAATATGACGTTGGGAGAATAGCTGGGTCTCAGGTCGAGATACAGAAACTCCGTGACCAGGTAGAGTCCGTTACCCGTAAGATGAAGGGTAAGGATGAAGACTTACTAGACTATGAGGCGATGACCTTTGAGGAACAGTTGCCTGCTCAGTTCAAGATGCCGAATATGGCCAAGTTCAACGGGAATGGGGATCCGAGGGTCCACCTCCGACAATATGTGTCAGTTATGAGTTTAGTGGGCCTAACACAGCGCCAAGTTCAGAAGATGTTTGGGATGTCACTTGAGGGGGCACCCGTAGTGTGGTACCATAGCCTTGAAAGAAATGTTAAGGAGGATTGAGGGAATTGGCAGATGCATTTCTGAAACAGTATGTTACAGACTTGAAGATTGATTTGTCACTCCGTGACTTGGAGAATACTAAGCAGAAGCCGGAAGAAAGCTTCAAGGAGTATGTAGACCGCTGGAGAAGCCAGCTTCTGAAGATGCAGACTCGGCCCTCAGAGAAGGACCAAATCAAAATGATCATCAAGGGCACCAAACCCTCAATTTATGGCAAGTTGAGGAGAATGACCTCCATGATTGCAGATTTTCGACAGTTGAGGGAAACTGTCATGGATATAGAAGAAGAAGAAGCTGAAAACAGAAAGTTCTATGGCCAGAATATGAGGACTTTTGGGGGCATTCTGAGACTAAGCCCGTTGCTGCCGAAGTCGCTGCCATCAGAAACAGGCAATTCTCCAACTTTGGTAGACCTTTTTCGAAGGTATTTGAAAAGTTGAAGGGACAAAGACTCTTAAAACCCTTAGAGCCTAAACCACTTCCAGATCCTATACCACCCAACTTGACCTAAGCCTGTATTGTCACTTCCATCAGATGAGAGGCCACGAAACTGACAACTGTACCCGCCTTAGGCATGAAATCCAAAACCTCATTGATGCCCATAAAATACCTGATCCTGAGAAAGAACAACCCAACACACATCGGAACCCCCTACCAAATTACCACTCTGTTCCACCACCCACCTATATGATCAACTCTGGCCTACCCGAAAGCTTCATCCTCCAAGCTCTCAACCACCCAGCTTCTTTCATGAGGATAAGGGATAACAACGGTGAAGAAACATAGGCCGAGGAAGAAGGCAATGTTGTGGATGATGAGACTGTTCTTCCTAGCTTATTTGATCGCAATTCTACATTTTAATAAAGACATTGATTCTATCTATTTGTTCGAACCTGTTCTAAATGATAATAAAGATGTTCCTTTCGTTTACTTGCCCGAGTCTCTTCCTTCAACCTGCAATATGAGTATGTTTGACAAAAGCATTCAACCCTGGTACTATGATACTCAGCGATGTTTAGAACACAAGGAGTCCTCGGAAGAAGCAAGCAGAGAGGACAAGATATCCATTCAGAAATTGGGAAATGGGGCAGTGAGACTGTCAGACTTGGAAGGAAATGAGTTCACCAAGCCGATCAATATGGGTAGATTGAAAATAGTACTTTCCCTAAGGAAAAGAAGAATGGTCATCAAGGGAATTAGCGGAAGACCTAACCCAACGGGATAGGAAACTCATTCACGGATGCATGCATACACGTAACATATTTTGCATTCCTTTTGTGTTTTGTGTTTGTTTTGTGTTCACAGGTTTTGAAGAAGAAAGAGAGAAAGCGGCAAATGAAAGCCAATCAGAAGCATCAATATGACATCATCGGTTTGGGGATGAGTCCCAGGGTTGAGGCCCATATCAGTATCAGTTTGGGGCAAGGTCCATATCAGTATCAGTTTGGGGACGAGTCCCAGGGTTGAGGCCCATATCAGTATCAGTTTGGGGCGAGGCCCATATCAGTATCAGTCTGGGGCGAGGCCCATATCAGTATCAGTCTGGGGCGAGGCCTATATTAGTATCGGTTTGGGGACGAGTCCCAAGGTTGAGGCCCATATCAGTATCAGTTTGGGGCGAGGCCCATATCAGTATCAGTTTGGGGACGAGTCCCAGGGTTGAGGCCCATATCAGTATCAGTTTGGGGCGAGGCCCATATCAGTATCATTCTGGGGCGAGGCCCATATCAGTATCAGTTTGGGGTGAGGCCCATATCAGTAGCAGTCTGGGGGTGAGGCCCATATCAGTATCAGTTTAGGGCGAGGGCCATATCAGTATCAGTCTGGGGGCGAGGCCCACATCAGTATCAGTTTGGGGCGAGGCCCACATCAGTATCAGTTTGGGGAGAGGCCCATATCAGTATCAGTCTGGGGGCGTGGCCTACATCAGTATTAGTTTGGGGCGAGGCCCATATCAGTGTCAGTCTGGGGGCGAGGCCCATATCAGTATCTGTTTGGGGGTCGAAGCCCGCATCAGCATCAGTTTGGGGATGAAGTCCCAGGGCCGAGGCCCACATCAGTATCAGTTTGGGGATGAGTCCCGAAGGTTGAGACCCACATCAGTGTTAGTTTAGGGGCGAGGCCCACATCGGTATCGGTTTGGGGGCGAGGCCCACATCAGCATCATGCATCCATGCATACATGCATACATATCACATACATACAATTTTTATTTTGTTCGCAGGATTGTAGCAGTAAAGACCATCTCATCAAGTAACAATTCAAAAATGAGCCACCTCTCATCAAGTAACAGATGCCGAAAATGGCGCTCCAAAATGGAGCACACACAACAGATGCCGAAAATGGAGCTTCAAAATGGAGCACACACAACAAATGCCAAAAATGGCACTCCAAAATGGAGCACACACAACAGATGCCAAAAATGGCGCTCCAAAATGGAGCACACACAACAGATGCCGAAAATGGCGCTCCAAAATGGGGCACACACAACAGATGTCGAAAATGGCGCTCCAAAATGGAGCACACACAACAGATGCCGAAAATGGCACTCCAAAAATAGAGCACAGTTCGAAAATGGACCACCAGATCAACTCAGTTCGAAGCAGCAGACAAGTCAGGTGGCAGCTGGTGAGCCAGATAAGTGAAAATGCATTGCATAACTTTGATAGGATTGTCACTGTTACACATTACACAAGTCCCATCAAAGTGAGGGCGACTGTAGGCACTGTATTTTTGCATGTAAGTCCCGATGATGAGCCTCGAATGGAGGCACTACCTTTTAAGTTGCGGAAGTCGCGGGAAACGGACGTCGGAATAGAAGGGTCAGAAATTGATACCTCATTGGATTTGGTTCGCTCGTTTAGCTTCGGGTTTACTCGTTCGATCTCTGTTTTAAATTTATTCCCGGCCTAAATCTTAAACAAATTCTCGGCCTCGCCTCTCTCTCACTAAACCACCCCTCATACCCATATCCTCACCCATACACAATTAACCCCCATCCCACGTGAATAACAAGAAATAAACCACTACACCCATACAATGCCACATATCACTTGAGAGACACACCTATTTCGTTTGTCCAATATTGTGTTTGAGCATGATTAGTCGTTAACATGTTATTTATTTAAGTCGTTGGTATGTTATATATTTCTAAGCATGATTTAGTTGTAGTATATTGTTTCTTTATGCATGATTTAGTTACTTTCTTTCGCATTAGGAATTTAATTTATGTTTACGTTTAGGTTGTTATTTATTTTTCGTGTTTGATAATTCAACATGCTTATGAGATTATTGTGTGTTATCGTATGCTTGTCGTTATGATAACTTACTTTTAAAGCATGATGACTTAGACATATGATTTATTTTTATGAATGCGAACTAGATTTAGGTTATTCTTGGACATGTATGTTGTGTAGACTTAGTTAAATTATTGCAACAATCCGTTCATTACAAGTGGCATAAGTAAGGGACCATTCTGAACTCAACGGTTTGAGGTCTTCCCTTGCGAGGGGTGAGTGCGGCCTTAAATCATTTTCCCGGTTCACACCGGGTGGCGACTCCATTTTATTCTCCGGTTTAGTCCCCCGCGGGCTACTCCGTACTCCCAACCGGGTCGTGAGCCTGGAACAGCGTCGCCAATTTCTGTGTCCTACAGTTATCATCACCATTAGTGAAGTTCATTAATGATGTTAGTGTAATCACTCATAGCCACTCAATTAGTGGATAATTATGGTAACTACTCTACTAATTTTTGTTGAGTTAGAAAGCAAGTCATTACCTATAAACTGAGCTCTTATTTGAGAGTTCAAACATTCCCAACAAGTATTTAAGCTTTATGTCAAGAGAATTTAGAAGGTGAAGTGTGAGGTTTTTTGTATCAAAGTTTATAATCTTTGTAAATTCCATTTAAGTAGTAATATAAAATAAATTTGTCTCATAAACACTCTTTAGTGATCTACCATATCATCTGTCACGTCAGCTACCACATTAGCAAGTCGGTCCGACTTTACCACTGCAGCATTACTAGTTAATTCTATTGAGCCATTTGAAGTCTCTGAAATTACTATTTGACCTTAGAAGTTTCAAAAAATTTACAAATCGGACCCTGTGTCGGATTTGGACCAACAAATAGTCAAATCTATCATTTTCGACCATTCTGAACACAACGATGACCTTCAATTTGTAAAACTCAGTCCCGATTTTATCCTATTATCATTTTAAACCTTTAACTTAAAATGAAAATAGATTATTCGCCTTCTGGTGCAATGATTAAGCTGATGACAATCAATAACTCACTCTGGATGCCTCGGATGATAGATTATTCGTATCGCATAGATCAATTCAATATGATCGAGGAAAATGAAGCAATACCAAATTTAGTCAAAAAGAGTGATTAGAATAAACTTAATAATAAAATTCTTTATGGATCGGTCATAATGTCTTTCATCACGTAGCACGTGATACAGATGCTTACAAGATGTGGTTGAGGCTGGAAGGCATATATCAGGCCAAGACAACTTGGAATAAAGCTCTATTAATGAGGCTTTAGGTGAATTTGAAGCTACGGAGTGGAACTTCCGTTGTAAAATACATCAATGAGTTCCAGAGCCCAGTGAATCATTTTTTTTGCAGTAAACCTGCAGTTGGGAGATGAAGTACAAGTCCTCATACTTCTCAGTTATCTTCTTGATAGTTGAGAGACATTGGTGGTTGCCCTTAGTAATTCGGCTCCAGAAGGCAAACTTACCATGTCTATGGTTAAATATGCCATGTCGAATAAAGAGTCCAAGAGAAAAAACGTTAGCACAGAACAGACAGAAGCTTTCGTCACGAAGACTCGAGGAAGACATCGAGAAATAGAAAGAGTGAGAGGCAGAATCACAACCAGAGGTAGATTCTCAGACCAAATGAAGTCTACTTATAAGTGCTACCATTGTTGCATACAAGGACACTTAAAGAAGAATTGTCGAAAATTGTAACGAGAGTAAAGCCAAGACTATTCTCAGCTGAAGAATAACGAATGAGAGACATTAGTAGTTGTCCCAAAAGATGTACCTATTTGCTCCATCCGGGAAAAGACATGCTTTCACACCACAACCTAATATATTGAGTGGGTGGTGGATACTGCAACATCCTACCAAGTCACCCATCACAGAGATTTCTTTACAACTTACAAAGCATGAGACTTTGGTCTAGTGAATATGGGAAATATTAGTCCCTCTGGGATAGTAGGAATTAGTAACATCCAGATACACACAAATGCTGGATGTACATTAACCTTGAAGGATGTCTTACATGTTCCATAACTTCATCTGAATATACTTTCGGGGGATAGTCCTTGATAAACAGGGCTATGACAATCATTTTAGAGATGACATATTAAGAATGACAAAATGTGCCATGGTTATCGCTCGATGACATATTTTCAACACTCTATACAAGACTCATGTGAAGATTTGTGCATATAGCCTCAATATAGCTGAAAAATAGGCTTCTCAAAATCTGTGACACAGAGACTCGGTCACATGAGTGATAGAGGATTGTCTATCCTGACCAATAAAGAGATTATTGAGGATGTTGTAGTAGGTTCTTGAAGCCACTGCTTGTTTGGTGAGCAACACAAAGTCTCGTTTAATTTCTCTTATAAGAGAATATCAAAATTGCTCAGTCTGGTGCACTCTGATGTGTATGATCCCTCGGAGGTTGATTCACTAGGCGGTAACAAGTATTTTATGACTTTCATTAACGATACTTCTTTGAATGTATGGTATATTTCCCCAAGAGGAAGGATTAGGTCATGAAACTTTTCAAAATATTTAACGCCATAGTAGAGCATGAAACAGAGAAAAAGCTAAAGTGCCTCTACACCGATGATGGAGGCGAGTACACATCTAGAGAGTTCGATGCCTACTACATAAGATACAACATGTATCCAATTCTTAGATTCCGGAGAAAGTGTGGTCTGGTACGAATCCATCTTACTCTCACCTTAGAGTATTCGATTGTTTAACATTTGCATATGTATCCAATGAGCTCAAGCAGAAGCTCGATGCAATGACTACTTCATGTATCTTTCTAGGCTATAGAAATGAAGAATTTGGATACATGCTATGGGATCCGAATGAAACGATAGTCATTAGAAGTCAGGATGTAGTGTTTCATGAAGACCATACAATTGAAGATATTGGAAAGTGTTAGGGTTGGTGCTCGAAGTGCCAATTCGGATAGTATTTATGTTCGATTCATAAATACGAGCAATTATATTTTCCATAATATTACTAATTTTATGATAGCATCTTTGTCTTTTATACGCTTATTCGATCTAATTGCGATTAGATATCTAATTACGATTAGATCGAAACTGAATCTGGTTCAGTGATACATGTATATTAGACAAAGACCCTAGGATTTACGGTATAATGCGCAGTTACAACGTAGTTTGTAATTGACATTGGGAAGCACACTATTAGTTGTATATCCTTAAATAAAGTTCCTGGTCAAGATTTTCTAACACGGGTCGGTTAGTAAAATCCGCTGAGACCAGTACATGTCGTATATCATGACTTGGTCCGATGGTTTATCTCAGTGAACCATGAGTCTCGGGAGACTGTATAGACATGTAGGTGTTTATTTAATAAGACACTGAATGACTCACTGAAGGTTTCCTAATAGATGGTACATCAACGTTAATAGGAACCTTCTCGAGTTAAGCGAGCATAGTGGTCCTTCGACTTGAGATACCACAGTGGGATATATGAGTTATCATCCACACTTTGATGGCAGTCACGTCAACGATCTATTCATGATCAGACCCCCGTCTGTTCGTTGGGTGTGGACTGATGCTCATGATATCCAGTGCGTATTAAGATAGGATCCGTCAGTCCTGTGTACAGGGCATAAGCATCCTCATGTGTTTACGATCTAGTAAATCCATGGCCGTGGTATAACGTCGGAAATAAGTTCCGAGTGTTATTTTGAGATCGTAAATTGAAAGTCGACTGTATTATACCGAACTGATTTGACGTTCTCATCTATATCTCAGGTATAATACGAATGGCCTGTGACGGAGGGATTATACGTATGCAATGAACTCGGCTTGCATAGTTTAGCGAGATTATTTGTGGTCGTCATAATCCATGAGTGGGTGGATTATGGACACGAAATCGGATTTCGTGACGGATAAACCTAAACTTAGAGAGTCCCACAATATGAAGTGTACTCGTTGAGCACTTGGGCAACGAGATATGAATAATAAGAATTATTCATAATACTTCACTGGATTAAATGAGTTAATTCAGATCGTTTAATCGGTTAAACGACAACACATGCATTAGAGGATTTGGTCGCTAATAATTATTGTGTATTTGTATTTGATACATAATACGATTAGATACACATTGATTATTCGTCAAATGAGATTTTGACACATGCCATAAATATATGTATTTATTATTTAATGTAAATAAAAAATACATATATGGTTGTTAATTAATTATTTAGTTATTTAATTGTTAAATAATTAAATAATTAAGAAATTTAATCTTTGTCCATTTATCATTATTTGAATGATACATGGTAAGATTTGATTACAACACATGGCATGATATTAATAAGCTTAAGTGTTGAAATTTGATTTGGTTAACATTAAAGCTTATCTTTATTCTATATTAATTTGATGAAATTAAAACATAGAAAAAGACCAAAATGCCCCCATCTATTTACAATAAGTCGGCCATTTGTCTTCAAAAAGGGGGAATTGTTTCTTCTTCATTTGTGATCATCTATGGCCGACTAAAAAACACAATAATAAGCCCTAGGGTTTGCTTCAACAAATCCATGAAGAAAATCAAGGAAAAAGCTTAGGATTTAAGGGAATTAAAGGTAATTCTTTATACCCAAGCTTAGTAAATTTGATTTCTTGTTCCTTGATGATATAGAAAGGTTTTAGAGTTCCTTTTAAATCTGAAAAATTAGGGCTTTAGGTTGTGGATGATGTATTGGAGGCTTGTGATGCATGTGTGAAGTGTATCGGAATGAATTAGTGTAATTGTATTCCAATTTGTTCAAATTATTGTTGGACAACCTTGTTGCCATTCTAGAGTTGGACAACCTTGTTGTCATTCTAGAGTTGATGATCCACTCTAAGATAGTCTAGAATTGTTCTAGAGTTGTTCATGAGTGGTGAGACTTCTTTGGTGTTGGATTAATTAGATTAATCTTTGTGAAAATTGGATTTAAGCATGAAAATTAAGCAATTTCGTTTTCTGTGTAAAACCTGGAAGTGAATCTGATTTTGTAATGAAATTTTTGTCTTTTGAATGTTTTGGATGTGTTTTGGGAGTTGGCACAATTGCCGGAAAGTGTTTCCGACTTGAAATAAGCGAAAACAGCCAAAAATGATGTTACCAGGTGGATTTTGAGCCAATCGGGTGACGGCTGTCCAAACAGTGAAATCATCACTGTTCGGGCAGCCCATGAACTGTTCCGACACTATTGAAACTGACTTGGGCAGTTTCCATAAGTGTCGGGTAATCGGTTCAGTCAAAAACGCATTTTGCGTCATTTTTCAGAAAAACGGTTTTCGTAAAAGTTTTACGACGTTTCCACAATATTTATGTCAATATTTGATATTGAATAAATAGGTTTAGGTGAAATATGAATAAATTATTCATACTAGATGTTGAATAATTTATTTGGTATTTTGAAAAAGTTTTAAAATACGATTTCGCCCGAACCTGCGCTTCCGCTGCACCCCATCGCCCAAAACCCCAACAGAAAGCCCATAATATCTTCTTCCAATGCCGATAGAAATTCAAACCCAGCACTAGCACAATTGGCCATATATAGGATGCACAATGAAATTCCAGAAGCAGAACTATATGAGGCAAATGAGAATTTTGAGCGCAGGGAGACACAACATGCTCCATCAAAAATTACAAAAGATAGTGTTTACTAGGGGAAGCCACAACCCGCTCCACTAGAAGCTACAGGATCATTCACAGATTTGGATAATGACAGATATCCTGAAACTAGTGGACCTCAAATAAGAAGATCTGAGTGATGTCGAATTACATCAACCAGCTATACGGGATCTGAATATATTCTACCTACGGATAAAGGGAAGTCAGAGAATTTCCCACAAGGTAAGAAGGCACTGAAGTATAAATGAGTGAAGAAAAGTGGCAGCGGAAAAGTGGTTATATGGGAAAAGCAAGAGTTTTACAGAGACATAGTCGGGATATTTTCCAAATGATAATTATTTTAGATGCAGCTAGAGGAGGATAATTGTAAAGTCCAGCTTGCATTTGAGGATAATTAACTTTTGTTACAATCACCGTTAGTGAATTAATGGTGTTGGTGTAACCACCTCTAACCACTTAATTAGTGGATATTAGGGACTCGAACTTTGGGAGAATGCCTAGTGGTCTGGTCGTGAATGTTAAAGTTTAGTTTAGTTTTGTTGATGGTGATTTTAAACCCCGAGAACTGAGAAGCCTGTAGGGGGTATGATGAGGTATGCACTTAACATATGAAAGTCCAAGGTCTTCATGAGGATGAAAGGTCAAACATGGGGATTCTGAGCTGGCGTGGTATTACTTGACATAGAAAGGATTGGTTGGGAGACCGACCCGACCTGATGAGAAAGTATTGTGACTACTGAACCGGCCTTATAAAAGAAAATAGGTCAGAATCGGCCTTGGAAAGAATACCAGCATCAAACTTTGAAAGCAGACTCAGTTTCAGACTCTTAGAGCATACTCGACATCGGACTCGACATTCAGAGCCTCATATCAGACTCTGAATCGAGCATCATATTAGCCTCTGAAATCAGAATCGACTTAGTGGACCAGACCCAGTAAAGAAGTGAGGAATAGGATCCGGCATCATTCACCTTGGCATTCCGACCCGAGGACCGAGGTTGGGGTTGTGGTATCGTGCTTACATATGAATGACGTAAACCCTACGAGAAAGTTTGAGCCTTGATAAATGTGGAATTTACACACCAATTCTGTACCGTCAGCTTATCATTTTGTTGGATTCTGTATTATTTAATGTTGTTTTTGGAGTTGTTTAGTGTTGTGTTGACAGGAAATAGGAACAGTAAGATTCAGGTTATTTTCGAGAATAATTGGATGCAAGCAAAAGCTGACAAAAAGGGACAAGACTGGCGCCACGGCGCATGATCTCCACACATTTTCCAGCAGAAGAGGCGCCATGGCGCGTTGCTCAACTTCAAGAAGAACTGGCGCCACGGCGCCAGCAGCTCATACAAAATCCAGTGAGTATGGCGCCGTGGCGCCATTGACAACAAAGCAATAAGCAATGAGGCGCCATGGCGCCGTCCTACCTACTAAATATGGCGCCTTCAGCAGCTTCATGAAGAACTGGCGCCACGGCGCCAAAATTCCATACAATTTCCTGCACGATTGGCGCTGCGGCGCCAGTTAGAATGAGAAAATAAAGGCTCTTGCGATAGAGTTTGAGCGTGGCTGGGAGACTTGGAATATTATAAATAGACCCGTTACACAACATAAAATGGGCGGAGAGAAAAACCCTAAAACATGACATCAATTATCAAGAGGCAGATTGGGAGATCTAGAAAAGAAGAAAGCGTCAACTTCAGAAATTACAAGGAATCTGTCTCGGGTTCCATTCTTTTATTTTCTTCTTAGATTCTCTTTATTATTGTGATGTATTTCTTAAGAGTGTTGTTTTGTTTTGAAATAGCCCAAGAGTTAATACTCTTATTCTATGGTTTGATGTATCCTATTGCCTAAAACTATGTATTAAGTATCAATTGAATCTCATAATAATTCTCTGAAAGTTTATTTATATTATCTCTATGCTTAATGCTTTATATTTGCTGGCCACAATTGTAATGATATTATACTTAGATCTGTCACTCGAGAGAGGAGATTTGAGTAGGAATTGAGAAATATAATCAAGAATGTTATAGGGTTCGAGAGAATTTATAACTCTTGAAAGCAGTTAATAAGAATCACCGTACTAATTCAATTGTTAATTGTTGGAGTCTATAGAGATATTGATTTTTGACACTTGACAATACCTCCATTGGTATTCGAGAGAAAGAGTAGAGAAATTTATGATTTTGGCTTATAAACTTGGAATTTGACATGAGATAAATGAATGCGTAATTACATAGTGGATGGCTAGGTGAAATCAAACTGTAGGATTCATTCTCCTTTCGTATTATTTAGTTTTTTTCCAATAATTTACCTTTAATTAGCATTGTGTTGGTTCTTCAATAAATTTCAAATCTAATTTTTTATGTGTGTAGATAGGGCTAAGGTTAGTAATTATAGTACTTAGTGTAATTTAGATTTCAATCCTTGTGGGTACGACACTCTACTCGTTTATACTAAAACTTGACACCGTACACTTGCGGTACGATACAAAAATATCACACCAAGCCTCCAGAAGGCTGATACGATAGGAGCAGGTCAGAGGGTTATCTCCTGATACACGGAACAACGTGGGAGTAGTTGAAATGCTGGTTGTCACATGGGCAGAACGTGTAGTAGAGGGTAAAGGTGAGAATGATGGTTTTCAGATGGCAGACGATGGTTGTGTTACACAGCTAGAGCCACTATTTGTAGAGTAGTTGGGGAAAGGAGTATGGGCGACAGTGATGAGATGACTCGAGCTGACTTCACGAGTCGGTGTAACAATAGGTTCAGATGCCTAAATAAAGAGATTGAAGATTCAATTTTAAGGGTTAACAATTTCGATATTTCACAACTTATAAAAGAGCACTTAAAGCTGAGTGACAGAGAGAGAAAACTGGTTGGTCTTGACCTGAGCTCGTAATAAATTTCATTTGTTTGCTCCCGTGGACGTAGGTTGGTTCCCAACTAACAAAAAAATTTACTGTTGGAGGAAAATTTATTCTAGGAATAAATTCTCTGAATTACCCCTCGAACGAAAAACAATAGTCCACAAATTTTTTTTTAAAAAATTAGAAAATTTCTAATATTTTTCCATTCACCTGCTTGTGAAGTTTGAATTACAAGCGTTTGTCCATGTCTATAGCCACAGATTACTAATTATTGGAATAAGTAAATTTAAATATTTAATAGTTCATTTTGAAAGATCAGGAATCTATTTATCTATTAGGCTTCTCTATATATTAAATACATGAGGTTTTATGTATTATGCCAAACTAAAATTTTAGTTCAATTAAATGTCAACACTTACATAAATTTTAATATTATTTATATTCTTATGATATCTGTGCACAAATTAATTGGGAATTCTATTAATCATTGTATTCTACTTAGATTCAGTTTGGTGTTGCGATTAGAAAAATATGATGAACAAACGATAGTTCGTAAACGATATTATGAAATTTTGATTTATATTAAAAAAATTAATTTTAATGTCCATTTTTAATTATTTAATGATCGAGAAAAACTAAAATTTTTATTTTTTAAAAAAATGACGATAATAATCATAATCATTTATATTAATTTAAAACTTAAAAATTATATTTATCACAACTCAAACCGCGATGCTAAACACATATGTCAAATCCAAGCACGTCATGTAAGACGAAGGTCCACGCTCCAATTACATATCAACAAATATAATAATAGTTTGTCTGAAAAGAACTCAACACCAATCAGTTTAAAAAACGACAAAAACTTTATAATATAGTGAAAGCAACTCATCAATAAGTTACAAAAACGACCGAAAAAAGAAACTCTCTATATATATATAAATATAAAATTCATTTATAATTAAAAATACCACAAAATAAATATATAATTATATCAGCTCTAAAATAATATTTAGAAAAAAGTTAATGCACAAGTCTAATTAAGACAAAATTTGACAATATGAATTTTATGTACTATGTATTAGCTATGACCAATTACGACTCGAATTACTGTTGATTTGGAAAAATTCTAATGCATTTGTTGCTAATTATCGATATTCGTATTTTACCAAATAGACTTGTGCATTAGAGAATAATGTTCAAATGATAATGTTAGATTTGACATATGAAAGCAATTCTTAAAAAAATCTAAAAATTCTATTGAGTTGTTCAAATGTTGAACCATATCAATAATAATAATTTTAAAAAATATAAATTTAGTTTTTTCAAATGAGATTTCATTTCTCTTCATTCAATATTAAATAGTAATTTATCTCTATTCTATTAATAAAACGTTAAAAATTCCGCCGTCAACCATCCGATCGAACTTAAGTGGAGTAATTAAAACCCCTGGTTACACCTGACTCTTATAAGAAAAGCACCACCTGAACTCGAACTCATAACTTAACAATCAAATCCTAAATATTTTACCACTAAACAACACCCCCTTAGGGCATATCACATCGCTATCATTATTAATAACAATTTATCTATTAAAATAATATAACCACATATATAACTCAGAATTTTGATTAAAATAATATAAATATATTTACGTTTGAAGAATTTTTTTAGTAACTTGTTTATTTATTTACGTATAAATAAACAAATAGACACAGTTGAAAAATAAATTTAGATCAGTCTTTTGGAGTTGTTTTTATAGTTCTACTAAAATTTTCAACTATTATGATTGAAGTATCCAATAAACACCAATTTTTATTTAATTGAATAATAAAAAATTCAATTCTCATCCCACCCTTGTGAGCGAAAGTTCATGATCCAGATTTTGTTTTTATCCAAGAGAATTCATCGACTAAATTAATTGAGTATCACTATTTATTTTACTTTGACAGTTAGAGTAAGCAAGCACGTAATTTAAGTTTCGACTGTTTTATAAGAAACTCCACAAGCTAGCTTAAAGATAATTGAAGAATTTTCAACATGAAGGAGATGTGTATGCAGGAATAAATAAATAAATAAATAAAAAACCTGAAATTCCAATATCATAGCCGAAAATAAGGCCTCCGGTGGCAGCAACAATACAAGACAAGACAACAAATAGAGTTATTTTTCCATTGTAATATTGGCCTCCTTCACTTATTGCTAAGCCTGCTGCCATATCCACTGCTGCTTGATGATCTTCAAAACTTTTCAGCAGTGAGAAAGAAGATAAGAGAGAGAGAGAGAGAGAGAGAGAGAGAGAGAGTCGTGTTTGTCCAACACTGAGCTTTAAAAGTAGCTTAATCTTTGTTGAGCAGGTGTGGACAATAAATAATTCTATGCTATAACCCTTGTAATTATATTAAATATAATTTATTATTATTTAATAATTTTTTAATATTTTAATAATTGGATTTTTAGTTGTGTCACAGCCTCACAGGGTACCAAAGTTACATTTTAAAATTTATCATAGACAATAGATTCTGACATCACCATTTGATCAACATGACAGTATGTGGGGTTGTTGAATGCTGAAGAATATCTGACATCACTATTTGATCAACATGACAGTATATGGGGGTTGTTGAATGCTGAAGAATCACCATTTGATCAACATCATTATGACTGGTAATTTAAGTTAGGATTCGTTTATTTGTTCGATTTGATTCGTTTTAAAATGAATACGGATTTGAAAAAATAAATTCGTTTAATAAATGAGTCAATTCGATTTGATTTGTTTATTAAATGAATCGAATACAAATTTAAGCTCGTTGATTCTTTTAAGATTCGATTTAATTTTTGCTACTTATTTTTATTTTTCAATTAAGATTCGAGAAAATATGGTTAATTACCATAGAAAAAATAATATTGTTGATATCTGATGATCTATTTTTAGTAAATATATTTGGTGATCTAATAAACGAATCGAATATGAATTTATCATATTTTGATTTGATTCATTTAGAATTCGAAACAAATTCAATTATTTAATTCATTTTGACATCCCATATGTGGGGTTGTTGAATGGTGAAGAATCCTTTGAGTTTTAACTGTCTTCACTAACAGACAATAAGTGAAAACAATCAAGCAGGACCAATAATATACCTTTTTTCTTTCCGATACATTTATGCATCTTGAACATGACAATAGATGAAATTAAAAGCAGATAGCTCTTGAAATTACTTGAGAAGTTGTTGTTCATTGATGGATCAGCAACCCAAATTATATCAAAACTTTGGGCTTAGGTTGGTTTGATTAGCGAATTGAAGTATTAAGACTTCTAATTTACCATAAATTAATGATGAGTAATAATTATATCACTATTTCTCACTCATTTAACCTAATATTTTGTATAGTTTCTTGAGTTATGTGAATATTTTGATGTGTTTTGTGTTATTTTGTAGATAAATAAAGTTTCAGGACATCCTAGAAGTGATTTGGGCCAAAACAGTGAAAACGGACAAAAATGACATTTTGGTCATTTCTCGCGTCGCGACGCGCAAGCCTTTGGCGTCGCGACACCCAACGTACGCCGAACAGTGCTAACGTGCGCCGGGTCCACAAGTCAGAATCTGAGAAAAGTTTGACTTTGCTAACGTGCGCCGTGCCACGTGTCACCATCACAACCGATCTGCTAACATGCGACGTGCCACGTGTCATCATCCTATGGTGCCGACAGTCACCATCGCCACGTGTCACTCCACGTGTCTGCCACATCACTGTCCACATCACCGGTTGACCGAGTCAAACTGCCATGTCATCATCAACCAATCACAGCGTGCCACGTGTCGCAATTCTACGGTGCCGACAGTCGCCATCGCCACGTGTCACCACGTCAGCATCAATTATTGACTCACTTATCCGCAATTGACACGTGGCGATAAGAATATGAAATCAGCCAATCAGAAGCCGCCACGTGCCACAATAATTGAGATCCAACCACCATGCCACGTGTCACCTTATCACCTTATCCAGAATCTGAAGCCGACGAACCAGAGCGTGCCAAGTCGACAAACCGCGCGTCGCGACGCCAAAGGCCTTGGCGTCGCGACGCCCAGAGCTTAACCGCGCCAATAAATAATCACAAGTTTATATATTATATTATGGGAGATATCTAAATAGTAAATAGTAAAAGTTGATCCTTTTACCTTAGCATTTTATTTTATTGTAATTTACTTTTCAGCTTTTATTTTACCGCAATTACTTTTCAGCATCTTTACTTTATGTCTTTTACTTTCAAGTTTTTACTAGCCCTAGTTATGTGTTTTAACTAAATTAGTTATCTGGGGTTGTGATGAATTTTAATATCACCGGTTTATAAGGGGTTATTTTATAGTTTGGTAATTTAAAGGTTTACTTATTAAGTCTTAAGCCTAATGCGTCTTGTTAATTGTCCACTAATAAGATTGATCTGGTAAATCTAAAATGAACTAGACATAGGGATTTTAGGTTTCAGCCTTAGACTTAATAGCCCATGATCTTCCTTGAGGATAGATAACCCTTTAATAGATTTCATTACAGGATAGACATATACCTGTCGGGCGGGGGTAGCCATAATTGGAACTTAAACTTAATGAATCCAGATAATTTGGTTGTCATAGACATATGGTTCAATTGGGTTAAACTGGGTATTTGCGTCTGATCATCGACAGAGGCTTTCGCATAATTTAGTGTTCCAGGTTAGTAAACCGATTTATTACACAAACATAAAATAACCACTTCATCTTTTAAAAGATATTAGAAAGATTCACAACCCTAGATAGTTTTTAATATTGAATTTTCTTAAACCTACTTTCGAACAATTTTATTTACTTGTTTTTAAATTTAAAATCTTCACCATTTCAAATCAATCAATCAACCTGTTAGATACTAGTAATCATTTGACCTCATAAAGTTAATAGCCTAGGTATTAAGTCCTCGTGGGATTGATACTTTTTATACTACTTGAACGATACGTGCGCTTGCGTTATACGCGTGTGTTTACGCCGGTCAAGTTTTTGGCGCCGTTGCCGGGGACTTATTTATCTTTCACTATTAGTTTTAAGGTTAGATACCTTTACTTGTATCTAATTTTCTTTTTACTTATTGTTTTTGTTTTCTTGTGTTTCAGGTTCTCAAAAACTTCATGAGATGAACCAGAAGCTTTGAACTCCGACCGCTTGACCCGGAAATTGAAAGAACCATCAGACAATTGAGAAGGGAAAGGCGAGAAGGCCTAGAAGCAATTGTTAACATGGAACCTGAACCTTTGGAGGTTGCACCACCAATTCCCATTCGAGACAGAACCATTCCGGTGGTTGACAGACTCATTTCTTGTATTGTACTTCCTCCATTTGTTGGATAGTTATGACCCATAGCGTCACTATTTGTACAGATCATAGTGTTGTTGTACAAATTAACTATGTGACAAAGGAAATTGCTTTTTTATCATTTGTGATTAGATCACCAAGATGTATAAATGATGAAAGGTCCATATGATTAGTTCCTGGATTGAGATGATATGAGACAGTATCAATCCATAAAGGTTTAATCATTAAATATCCATAGTCGTAGTATTATCGAGATTGGACATCGATAATGCGGAATAGACTAGTATTACACTTGTGCGCGTTGTGGGAGCATAACAACATAGTTCTCATATATTTGGGTATATGATACTCATGCAAGTGTAGTAGGAGGTTGTGTTTTACCGATGGTACGGAAAACAGCTTTGCTCTGGATAGACTCCCTCGGAATTCCATTGGTAGTATTACTATGTGTCTATGGAAATCCGAATCAAGGTAGGTGTATTTGGTCTTAACCTGAGACTTGCACCGCTAATACTTGCGACAATCAATGTACTTTGGTTTTGGTCGTCCAGGGCTTTAACAGGTTCTGTGTGCGCCTCTTCTGGGTATATTGAGAATCGTAGTGTATTGGGTGTGATGTCGAGATGGAAGTATCACTCCAGTAATATTGGAGATGATGATCACGTAGGATACGGAACTGGTTCTCTTATATGCTTCAGCTATCGGGATATTATGACTAGGTCATGTTTATCCGATTATAGAGACTAGTTACCAGAGATCCGATATGTGCTTCGTACGGGGCAGACACAATTCTAGCCCCAAGCCTAGCATGTGACATCTGATACTGGATCGAAATACGCAATACTATGTATATGCCTGATATAGATCACATATTCCTGTAAGGATATTTCTGGAGAATTGGGTAGGCATGACGCTTTGCTAGAAGCCAACCTTGTCTTGTAAATCGGTATAAACGTAGTACTAGGTACTTACGTGTTCGGATAGTCCGACGACCAGATTTACTGCCAACATATCCGGGGATCTCATGGGTCGTTCCCGAAGATTCACTGATAACGTATGACTCGCACTTTATTAATATGGGATTAATTAAATGAGAGAGAAAATTAATCTGGGATTAATTACAGAGATATTTTATTTGGGATAAAATATCATTTAAAGAGAGAGAGCGATTAATTTGGAATTAATCGATAAAATTAATATATTCGATATATTAAACGAAATTGGATTTCGACGCGGAATTGAAATTGGATTTTAATTCGGGCGAACGAGTTAATTTAGAATTAATTCGTTAGCGACGTGAATAGTGATTTTGCTAGGCATAATTATTTAATTGCGTTGCAATGGAAATGTCGTTAATTTGGAATTAGCAAACCCGAGCCCAGGAGTGTTTACGGGCGCACTCATATTGCAAATTTAAGTGCGGCTCACAAGTCACATCAAGCGTCAAATCATGTGTCACTTTGAGTGATGTCACAATTTGTCACTTGATTGATTGATGGAAGTGGTTGGTTTAAATGGCTTGACTTTTGGAAAGAAAATAAATTGGTAAATGAATTTTGAAATTCATTAAGTGTATTAGATACACAAATCATCCAACTACCAACACATTCTCTCTTCTTTCTTCTTCCCTCTCTCTCGCCCAAATGGGGCTGTTTTCTTCTTCGGTTTTTGCCCACTGCCGAGACATGAAGGAGAAGCAAGATGATGATTTTGTTGCAAAATCAAGAGTGCTAGCACACCATGAAGACTTACGAAGGTGATATGGAACCGCACTTGTGAGCTTGGAATCACCATTTGAGGAGCTTGGAGCATCAATGGAGTCCATGGCTGAAAATTTTGGAGGAGCAAAACAGTCCACTGCCGTGAGTCACCTTGGAGGATAGCTTGAAGTTTTGTTGTTCCTCGCATCGCTCAACCGCTCAATGTAAGTGTGGGACACAGGAACTGGACGACGCATGATGTTCCAGGCTCGCGGCCTGGTTGGGAGTACGGAATAGTCCGGGGGACTAAACCGGAGAATAATGGAGTCGCCACCTGGTGTGAACCAGGAAAATGAGATTTAAGGCCGCACTCACCCCTCGCAAGGGAAGACCTCAAACCGTTGGGTTCGGAATGGTCCCTTACTTATGTCACTTGTAATGAAAGGATTTATGTAATAATTTAATCAAGTTTAAGTAACACTTATTTCCAAGAGTATCATGCTTCTAAATTCACATGCATACATCAAAAAGTTCATCTAAATTTACATGTAACACATATCCGAATTTTCATACAGCCTATTAGCATGTAATCTATGTCTCAATTTGCATACATAAAGATTAACATACGGCAAGCATACAAGTTAATAAACACATTATACTCATACATGTGGGGAATACAGATGAACGACACTTACACAATCTTGCATAATGCATAGAAACAATCAGGTTTATCATACGAAGGAATAGCTACTAGGGACAATTATGTACGAAATCTGATGAAAATAACTCAGTTCAGTGGGTGCGCGTTCGCGTAGCGTTCGAGAACACGTTCGAACGGTAAACAGAAGGTTCGCGTTTGTATAACGTTCGATAACGCGTTCGAACAGAGCCAGACCTGATGTATGAAACACTAAGAAGATGCGTGCGCGTTCGCATAGCGTTTGATAACGCGTTCGAATGGTAAACAGAAGGTTCACGTTCGTATAGCGTTCGAGAACGCGTTCGAACGGAACCAGACATGATGCATGATGAAACTAAGAACATGCGTGTGCGTTCGCGTAGCGTTCGAGAACGCGTTCGAACGGTAAACAGAAGGTTCGCGTTCGTGTGGCGTTCGAGAACGCGTTCGAACGGAACCAGACCTGATGCATGCAACACATTCATAGACAAACAAATCCACAATGTGGGACCTCACGTATCCGATGAACTCATCTCACATCCAATCGAATATACACCAACTGGCGCGGCAAATCATCGTGGTAAAGGATTTTAACCCCTCCAAATAGGGGACCTTAATCCGACTTACTAAGCCCATGCACTCGATCGTATCATGCATACAAAGATAAAGGCAATCACATCAAACTTGGTATGCCTGATTGAACATATCTTGCATTCAACGAACACACATCAACCGGCGCGGCAAAGCATCGTGGTAAAAGATTTTACCCCTCCAATTAGGGGACCTTTAATCCGACTTACTAAGCCCATGCGCTCGATTGTATCATACATACAAAAGTAACATGCAGAATTCAAATAACGAAAAAATAAATAAACCGAAGCATCATAAAACAAAAGAGGGCGCCATTTACTCAAGCGGTACGTGGAGTTGTATCCCGAGTACAGATCATACTACCGTCCATTCGGAATCGGCTATGAAATTTATGTCCGGGTTTCCATCCGATATACCGCGAGAGTTGACACATCTTTTATTTTATTTCAAGTCCACAACATACAATTTTTCATGATTATACATATTTATCTACTCAAGGGCCATAACATGCATTTTGTCATAACAATCATGCAAACAATACTCAATGAATAATAAAAAAAAAAATGAGTGTGGAAAATACCCTCAGGTCTAACCTTTTTATCGACTTTCGGACTCACGTTTCGCGGAGATCGGAAGGGTAAAGCTCCTCTGCTTCTCCGGTTCACTGGTTTAGCGTCTTGGCTTGTGTTTTTTGCTGCTTTGCTTGCTGTTTGGCTTCCGTTTTGCTGCTGTTTCCTCTGTATTTTCCACTCACTGTTCAGGTCACTGTTTTGGCGTGCATGGCTACTGTTTTTGGGGTTTTTGGTGCAGTTTTGTGTGGTTATTTCAAGGATTATAAGTGCAGTTTTTATGTTACTGCAGTTCGGTTTTTTGTTGTAATTTTCGGTGGTGGAGGGCTGCTATTTGTGTGTTTTTAGGGCTGCTGTATGTGTGTTTTAGGGCTGCTGTATGGGCTATTTGGTGTTGGGTTTTGGGGTATTTGGATGGTTTAATGGAGGTATGATTTTTTGGTGATTAGGGGACGGAAATGAGAGAATTTTTGTGTTATTTCTTTGTAGTATGCGTGACTTCTAGGGTTTCTTGCTGTGATTTTCGTGTGAGTTGTGTGTGGAGCTAGGGGAATCATGTCTTGGTTAGGGGTTGTTTATATAGAGAATGGCTAGGGCTTCACCTTGTCTCACAAGGAAGGGATTTGATTTAGTGTTGAGCAAGGAAAGTCAAAGATTGAGGGGGGACAAATTTGGTTTAGATTAGGAAGTCAATATCTTTGATTTGTTATAATTGATTTTAATTAGGCATGACATCTTTTTAATTTAGTATGTGATTTTGTTTAGTTAGGAAGTTAATATATTTGATTTGTCTTAATTAGGTATGATTATATTTTATGTTTTATTTAATTGGTAAATGGTTTAATTATTTTATTTAATTCAATTACATTATCTAATTAATATTTAATTTAATTTCCCATGTGTTTTAAATGTGTTTTATTAATTGGGATGTGTTTTATGGGCTTTGGTGGGCTAATTGGGATGGGGTGTGAGGCTAGCAACAAAACCAAAAAATACCGACGCCGTTCGAACGCCCCTTCGAACGCTACACGAACGCCCGCAATCTGCTTGACGTTCGAAACGAAGTAACGGACGCAGCACGAACGAAAACAGTGAACTTGTGAAATGAATCGATGACGTACTTATTCTGAATTTCCCCTTCCGACCTCCGTTTCCCCAATATCCTTAACTAAAAAGGTAGTGCCTCCAACTGAGACTCACCATCAGGTTTCACATGCGAAAATGCAATGCTTACAGTCTCCCCCACTTTGATGGGACTTGTGCAGTGTGTGACTTTGAACAATCCTATCAAAGTTATGCAATGCATTTTCACTTACCTGGCTCGTCTGCTGCCTCGAGCTAAGTTGGTGCTGCAGTGCACCTCGATCCTGGGACGCATCCCAACGGGGGCACCTCGACCCTGGGCACCTTGACCGAACACCGCTGACAATAGGGACCTCGCCCTCGAACTGATGATGTAGTGGGCACCTCGACCCTGGGCACCTTGACCCGGAACTACAACCGACAACGGGGGCACCTCGACCCAACACCGCTGACCATAAGGACCTCGCCCTCGAACTGATGATGTAGTGGGGCCCTCGACCCTGGGACGCATCCCGGAACTGTAACTGTCAACAGGGATACCTCGACCTCAAGCTGATATGGGTCTCGCCCCCAAGTTGATATGGGCCTCGCCCCTTGGGACTCATCCCTAAAAACTGAAATTGCGCGGACGCTGCTTGGCTCATTCTGTAGCTTTCTCCTTTCTTCGAACCTGCGAACACAAAACAAAACAAACACGAAGAGAATGCAATGTTACGTGTATGCATGAATGATTTTCTTATTCCGTTGGGTTAGGTCTTCTGCCAATTCCCGTGGTGACTGCTCGGTCTTCTCTCCCTCAGGCAAAGTACTGCTTCAACCTGTCTACGTTGATCGGCTTGGAGAACTCGTTCCCCTCCAAGTCTGATAGCTTCACTGCTCCATTTCCCATTACTTTCTGCACTATGTAAGGTCATTCCCAGTTAGGTCTGAACTTTCCTCTTGGATCTGTCGTCGATGGCCTTGATTGCTTAAGTACCAAATCACCCTTTCTGATTTTGGTGGGGCGTACTTTCTTGTTGAATGCTCGGGCTAGTTTTCTTCTGATACAACTGCATGTGTTACAAATGCTTCGTTCTCTTCTCATCCAATAGCTAACTGATCAAACCTCTGTGCGGCCCACTCCTGTTCCGGTAATTCTGCCTCTGCTAATACCCTCATAGACTGTATTTCCACTTCTACCGGCAATACTGCTTCCATTCCATAGACCAAAGAGTAAGGTGTGGCCCTGTTGCTGTTCTTACTGATGTTCTGTACCCCCACAAAGTATACGGTAGTTTCTCGGCCCAATCTCTGCAATTTTCTGTCATCTTGCTTGGCTAAAATCGTCTTTATAGTCTTGTTGGCTGCCTCAACTGCCCCATTTGCCTGCGGCCTGTACGGTGATGACTTGTGGTGGCCTATCCCGTACCTCTGTAACATTGCCTTCATCTCTCCTTGAAACTGAACCCCGTTGTCTGTCACTACATGATGCGGCATACCATACCGACAAATGAGGTTCCGAGCTATAAACTTTGCCATCTGTTTTTCTGTAACATTGCGGAATGATTCGGCTTCCACCCACTTCGAGAAGTAATCTACTGCCAATACTATGAAGCGATGCCCATTTGATGCATTCGGTCGAATTTCCCCAATCATATCAATCCCCCATGCTGAGAAAGGCCACGGCTCTGACAACCCGTGCAACTCTGTGTGCAGTAAGTGATTCAAATTACCATGTGCTTGACAGTCATGACAGTGCTTTATCATCTTCGCGCAGTCTGTTTCCATGGTTGACCAATAAAAACCTTGTCTCACTATCTTGCGGGACAGATTCAACCCGTTCATGTGCGGACCACATACCCCGGCGTGTATTTCTTCCATCACATGCTGAGCTTCTTCTTTTCTCTCAAACACTTCAACTGAATACCGTTTGCTTGCCTCTTGTACAGTTCCCCTTTCAAAGTCACATACTGGGAAGCTAACTTCTGAATGGCTATTCTGTCTTTTTTGCCTGCCCCTTCCGGGAGTTCACCATGTTCCAGATACCTCTGAATGTCATAATACCAAGGTTTACTGTCGTCGACCTCAACTTCCAGAATTCTTTCTATCTCATAAACAGGTCTGCTTGCTGTTGTCAGTATCAACGGTCTCATCACTAACTTTTCTGGATTTTCCCAAGTTGCTGCAGTGTAGCCAATGCATCTGCCATTTGATTCTCTTCTCTCGGTAAGTGCTGAAACTTACACTCGGGGATAACCTGTGCCAACTTTCTGAGGTAAAAAAGGTAAGGTTTCAACCGTTCTTCTTCAATTCCCATTCTCCTCGCATCTGCTGGACTACCAACATAGAATCTCCGTAGATTTCCACACTCCCGGCCTTCAAGGCTACCAATATTGTCAAATCGAAAGCACATGCTTCATACTCGGCCATGTTATTAGTCACTCTGAATGTCAACCTCTTGGCCAAAGGTAAAGTCTCTCCCTCGGAGGTCACTAGCACGATCCCAATTCCGGCTCCCTTGTAATTCACTGCTCCGTCAAAATACATCTTCCATCTCTGGACTGTTATTGCTTGGATCTCTTCATCTGGAAATTCAAACTTATACTGATCCCCCTCAACAGTTGCAATGCCAGAAACTCTGCTACTGCTCGCCCTTTGATCACTTTGGAGGTGAGATACTCAATGTCAAACTCTGTCAGCAATACCAACCATCTGCCCAATTTTCCCACTAGTGAAGGCACCGAATGAAGATATTTCAGAGGATTTTCCTTGGCCACTATCTGGATCTTTTATGACTGGAAATAATGCCGTAATTTTCTGGAAGCCCATACCACTGCGAGACAGATCTTCTCAACTTCCTGATATCGAGCCTCATACGGGAGCATCTTCTTACTCAGATAGTAAACGCATGTTCTACTACTTGTCTACCCCTGTCTCATCTGCCTGTACCATCATTGCCCCCAGTGCTTCTGATTCTATAGCCAAATATAATATCAAAGGTCTGCCCGGTCTCGAGGTTTCAATACAGGAGGCTTTACCAAGTACTCTCTGATTTTGTCGAAGGCTGTCTGACACTGTTCATTCCATCTCACTGGCTGATCTTTCCTCAACAATTTGAAGATAGGCTCACATACTGATGTCAACTTGGCAATGAACCGACCGATGTACTGAATTTTTCCCAAGAATGCTCTGACTTCTTTTTCTGTCTTCGGTGCAGGCATTTCTGTGATTGCCTTGATCTTCTCGGAGTCTACCTCTATTCCGCTCATTCCCACTGTATGACCAAGCAATTCCCTGATGTCACCCCAAAACACATTTCTTGGGATTAAGCCGCAGGTTGTATCTGTCAACTCTCTGAAGGAACCTTTCCAGTGCTTCAATATGTCCAACTCTTGTATCTGATTTCACCATCATGTCATCCACATACACCTCAATCTCTTTGTGCATCATTCGTGGAAAAGTGTAGTGGCCATCCGCTGATAAGTAGCCCCCGCATTCTTAAGCCCAAACGGCATAACCTTGTAACAATAAGTACCCCACTCCGTAACAAATGCAGTCTTATGTTTGTCTTCCTCAGCCATGAGGACCTGATTGTAACCTGAAAATCCATCTGCAAATGAATACATGGCAGATAAAGCCGCACTATCAACCAGAACATCTATATGCGGCAGAGGAAAATCATCTTTCGGACAAGCCTTGTTGAGATCTCTGTAGTCTACACACATTCTGACCTTCCCGTCTTTCTTTGGCACCGACACTATATTAGCCAACCACTCAGGATACTTTACTACTTCCAGGAACCCCACATCTATCTGTTTCTTAACTTCCTCTCTGACTTTCTCAGCCCATTCTGGTCTCATCCGTCGGAGTTTCTGTTTTACTGGCCTCATATTCGGATAAGTTGGTATTGTGTGCTGGGCAATGTTTCTGTCTACCCCAGACATGTCCTCATAGGACCAAGCAAACACTTTGGCATATCTGACCAACACTTTTTCTAGTTTCTCCCTCTCTTCAGAGGTAACTTCACTTGAAATCAGAATTTCTCTGGGGTTCTCAAGCATACCCAAGTTAAATGCAGTAGTTCTGGCCGAACTGATGTCAAATATGCTTGATTCGTGCAGTGTAAATGGAAATGACTCAGGTAAGTAAGCAAAAGAGATGTCTTTATTATTGGATAATGCAGAAGTACATTCAAACAAATCAGGAAGGTAAATGTCTTCATCATCTATAGACACTTCTTCCTCTGCAACCAGGTTTTCCTCAGGCTTTTCGTCCTCATCCCAGAGTCAGGCTCTCTAACTTCAGTAGTTCTTCCTCCCAATCTCTTCTTCTTCCCCACAATTTCTCAACTATCAGCTTCTTACCCAACATATCCTGGAAGAACTCAAACCAGGTACCACAATTCCTTAACTTCCACAGGTTCAGGCTCCCCTTGATATCCTGAAGCTTTCACAAAACACTCCATCAGTTTCAGGCCCTTTTTCTTGACCTTCGGTTTTTCTTCATCAGATTTGTACCTCAAACCTTTCCGAGTAGTATGTCCTCTGAAATCTGGCAATTTTGAACCTTCACCGGCTCAAACTTCATTTTTTTCATGATCCTAGCCACCCTAGGATCCACCCATTCCTCAAAAGTAGCTGACAACTGAAACCTCGTGAAAGGTTTGTGTCTCCAAGGCAGCTACGACATTATCTACCAGCCCGGATAGTAACAACTTCTCCCTCATACGGGAATTTGATCATCTGATGTAAAGTGGAAGGCACGCCCCCAAGTTTGTGAAACCAAGGCCTTCCTAACAACAAGGCAAAAGTGGCTGGATGTCCAGCACTGTAAACTCAACTTCATCGTCAATAGGGTCTACCTTGACCATAGCCACAAAAGTACCCTCGACTCCCCTTTTACTGTCATCATAAGCCTTAATAGTCATGCTGGAGGGGTCCAAGTCTGTTGCTTTCATACCCAATCTCGCCAGAATTTTCAGCGGGCACACATTGATGGACGAACCGTCATCCACCATCACACATGAAGTTCTATTGCCCCTCACCTCGGCCCTGATAAATAGAGGCCTATTATGATTCTTTCCCTCCGCTGGGAGTTCATCCTCAGAAAAAGATATCTGCAAAGCTTCTTTCTGAACTGAACCAACAAACATTGCAGGGTTGGCGTCTTCCTGGTACCACAATCTGCTCAATGCCTCAACCATGGCCTGCCTATGCTCCCGAGATGCACATAACAGTTCCCAGATACTCACTTGTGCTCTAGTCTTCCTCAATTGCCTCAGCACTATATCCCCCTCAGTATTTTCTGCAGTCTCAACCACTTCTCTACCATCTGTCAAAACTTCATTACCCTTCTCCGCCATATCATTGTAGAAACGACCACTGCGCGTCATTCCCCTTACTTCTTCCTCATCACTGCTAGAGAAATCAAGCCAAAAGTTTTTTCCCTGCAGTCTCACATCTTCACTAGTACTATCCCAGATTCCCAGGCAAAAGGCTTGATGGTGAAAGGATTTTAGGACAAGGTCTTCTGGGAGGCCAGAATTGATCATATAGGCTGGTGGTGGTACGACACGGTAGTTGGGTAAGGGGTTTCTGTGTGTGTCAGGCTGTTATGTTTCTGGGTCAGGTATTTTCTTGGAGTCTATCAGGTCTTGGATTTCATGGCGGAGTCGGGCGCAATTGTCAGTGTCATGGCCCTTTTGTTGGTGAAAGTGACAGTAAAGACTTAGGTTATAATGTGATGGTGGGGATTGGGTAATGGTTTGGCTTCTAGGGGTGATAGAAGTCCTTGTCTCTTCAACTTCTCCAATACTTTGGACAGGGCCTACCCAAGTTGGAGAATCTCCGGTTTCGGATAGCGGCAATCTCAGCAGAAACGGCTTTGTTCGCATGTCCCCCCAATGGGCCTCATGTTCAGACCATAGAATTTTCTGTTTTCGGCCTCTTCTTCCTCAATATCCATGACAGTTTCCCTCAACTGCCGAAATCAGTAATCATGGAGGTCATCCTCCTTAGCTTCCCATAGATGGAGGGCTTGGTGCCCTTGATGATCATTTTAATCTGGTCCTTCTCTGAGGGCCTAGTTTGCATTTTCAACAACTGACCCTCCACCGGTCCACGTACTCCTTAAAACTCTCCTCCGATTTTCTGCT